>JAMWET010004614.1:0-90000 GCA_024036415.1 Prochilodus magdalenae | reverse complement strand
AGGTTGGGGGATAAGGGGGGTGTCCCACTGATTCGGGCCAAAACCGCAACACAGCAAACACTGCCAGCGCTTATTGACTAATGGAATGAGTGGGAACAGGATGGCTGGGATGGCGGGTGGAGGTTGCCAGCGTGCCGGCATGTGTTTACCATATTGGTAATGAACAGAGTGTCAGTGTTTGCATAACACTAGATCTTTTTTTTTGGAACCCCTAGATCACAGTAAACCTGTCCAGTCCTCAGGGAACCTAGCATAGCTAAATCAGCTGGGAGAGAGTGGGCAAAAATGCCATCCGGGGGTCCATTAATTACCGGAGAATTCTGCTCAAGGTGCTAAGGGACCTATCAAATTAATGAATCATCGTTCAGTTAATGCCAAACCGTGTTTAACACTTGCTAACTTTTAAACAGTGCTGCTAACTAGGTGAGAGGCCACTTAGCATTAGCTTAGCTAGCCTCATAACGGCTCTGCTCGCTACCGAACATGCTTGATGCCAGATAATTCAAGCCACCTGGCTACCTTGACTGGTATGGCGGCCACCAAATGACAGATTAGCAGTGATCAGCGGTGTCCTGCAACTTCACAAGGATTAGCATCTCTGAAAGGAGCTCAGATGAGCCTCTGACTGGGCCTAGAAACCCCAGTGTGTGAACATCAGTAGCTGCATGTATAAAAAGCTTTTCTTATAAAATGCTCGTTCTGTGAGCAGCAAGGGAGCTCCTAAGTGCACTTGAAGCCCTTTAGCCTGTTGGTGCCACATCTGGTGTAGAGTAGAGCTACTTTAGGCTTTAGCTATGTGTCTTTCTTTCATGTCTTTAGTCGTGTACTGGAGGTCAGGGAACCAGCCTTGTGACCGGAAGCCTTGTGACCGGAAGCCTTGTGTCGGTTTAAAGCCGAACATGAACTGTATATGGAAACGTCGCCGAGTTCTCTGGGCCCGAGCTCGGCTCCGATGTTCTAAAAGACAGTGGAAATGTGTGTTGTGGTCAAACCAAAGATGCAAAGGCCAGCATCTGCCATGGCAAGGGGGGCATCAGTGCCCACGGCATGAGTGACATGCATGAATGTGAAGGTGCCATCGACACAAAGGCATAAATATTGGGATTCTAGAGAGACATGTGCAGTCATCAAACACCATCTGTTCCTGGGAAGTCTAAGGTTATTTCAGCAATACAGTGCTCGTTCCGTGAGATGCAAGGGAGCTCCTTAGTGCGACTGGAGTCGTTTAGCTTGTTGGTGCTGTATCTGGTGTAGATCTGCATGTTTATATGGTTCTAAAGCTTCTACTTCTGTTTGTAGCTACGCGTCTTACTTATGGTATTGTCGTGGACTGGAGGTGAGGGAAGCAGCCTTGTGACCGGAAGCCTTGCATCGGCTTGAGCAAGGGGACTGCACACCTCTCAGTCATGATGATCAGTGCCATGATACAGTTTATAATCACATTTTAAGCGCAGGTGAAAAATTTAGAATTTTCGAACACTCTGAAATGTGTCGCCAATGCAAGGCACATGGAGGTGACTATGTTCATGTAGGAGACACAGTGTTTTCAGCAGTGGTTTGATATGTGCATGTAAAACGCTGGATATGGGAATTGGCCCGGAATTCCTATATTGGTGCATCCCTATCAGGGATCACATAGTCAGGTCTGTTGTGAATTAGAATTTGTCCCATCCATGCAATAATACCCAAACACACACACACATAGTAGGGGGCAGTGAGCACACTTGCCCGGAGCGGTGCACAGCCCTATCTACGGCCCCTGGGAAGGAGTTGGGGGTTAGGTGCCTTGCTGAAGGCCACTTCAGTCATGTCCTGTCGGTTCAGTGGATAAGACCAGTGAAACTTCTGGTCACAAGGCGGGTTCTCTGCCCTCCCACGACTTTCCCTGAACCAGGTCACCACAAGTTTGTAGATATTCCAAGGTGGGGACAGACGCTGGGATTTTGTCAGGTGCATTTTCATTGGTTTAACTTTTCCTTAGCAGGACACTGTAACTGCTAGCAAGACAGATTTCAAAAAATTTCCATTTCCTTTCCGTTTAGTGGCATATTGATTTAGGTAAGGCCGATCGTTTAAATTTTTGCCATTTAGAGGAATTATACTCCATTTAACCCATCCATGAAGTCAAACACCCACATACCCACACACTAGTGAACACTAGGGGGCAGTAAACACACTTGCCCGGAGCGGTGGGCAGCCCTATCCACAGTACCTGAAGCAGCTGGGGGTTTGGTGCTTTGCTCAATGGCACTTTAGTCGTCACTGTTGGCAGAGGGAATCAAACCGGACCCTGCGGTCCAGAGGCTGGTTCAGTACCCCCTAGCCCACCACTGCCCCCCGGATATGAGACTTGCTTGCACATTTGCTGACTTGCTGCGCATTGCCTTGCTTCCTGCGAGCCTGTTTTTGCTATGACCTGGTCTTGGCGGGTCTTGGCTATGTTAACGTGATGCAACCCACCAGACTCTCTGACGATACCAGAACCACTGTGGCTGATCTGCGATGCTTGGGGCAGTGGTGTAGCTCTGGGGGCTTTAAGTGTAAGATGAAGCTCATTCTCTGTTTACAGTGGGTGGTGTCTGAAGGCGGGGCTCTCCAGCGTGTTATCTCTGGGCTTCGGACCAGCCAAAGGCCCATGCATTACCAACCTGACAGCTTCTATAAGTAGGGCTCCCCTACATACGCACTGGGTGTAGAATGATTTATCACTATGGGCTTCCTGTTATTAAGTGCTTATGCAGAGGGTTGCCAGGTCTTTTCATGATCAACGCCTACACATATGCATCATGTACTGTCCTTTCATGCGTTTAATCAACGTTATGATGAATGGATGGGGGTTTTTAATGGTAGTATGTGTGTGTGTGCAGGAGAGGGGATGAAAGGAATGATAGAATGTGAATGATGTGAGCTAGAGAAAAGCTGGGAAGGAGTTAACTCCTCTGTTTCCTCCCTGGAGTGGATACATTCACATGCATAGTAGAGTATGGCACACATCATCAAGAATGACTAGGATACCTGGAATATCTGACTTTTTGAGATGAACGGTTTGTTGTCACACGTCCAGAAGGCCTGGTGTCCCTCCACCTCCACCCCTACCGCTCCATCTGCAGGACCTGTGTGAGGATATTCAAGCTGCATGGGATGGATTATCACAGGACACCATTAGGAACCTCTACAGCTCCATACCGAGACGTCTGGCATGTTGGGTTAGCGAACATGGCAACCCGACGCCATACTGAGAGACAGACTTCTGTAGGTGTAGCTCAATAAATATTGATCATATCAGTCTAAATTTATCATCAGTTATTGATCCTGGTCACCTTTATCCTCCTTCCCAACACCACCGCACTCCTACACCTCCTTCTGTGTGATGATGAGTGTATATAGTGCACTCCCAGTATTTACGTAGGCCGTAAGTTGCATTATTAGCTTTGAGTTTTCATTCCTTCGTTTGTCTGTTGTGTCTGCTGTTCCTCCTCACATCTCCCACCTCTCACTTTCTCTCTCTCGCTTTCCCCCCGGGAGCTGAAGCCTGGTCTCCATGGCAACTGAGGTAGCACATAGACGAGACAATGGCCTAACGGAAGGGGTCACAGCCACGGGACTGTGTACGAGTACACGTGTCCGTGTTTCTGTAAGGAGTATTAAATGATCACAGAGCAAAACGTTCAATATAAATATGATAAAACACGGCTACTGATCAGACCTATCGGAGAACTGTGTGGGCGTGGCTAATCAGCAGGTTAATTGACAGCTCTCTGTCCAACAGTCCTAGCCTGCTCCGCCCCTCATATAGAGCTAACATCATTATCCAGCTTTTATGTGACGCTATCTGGACCAAATAAGTCATGGATGATCAGACATGCAGACAGATAAATGAGTGGATGAATAAAGGAGTGTGTGAATGAATGAATGGATGGATGAAGGAACTATGTTGGTGTATAGATGGAGCAATGAATGAAAAAGGGAACAGTGTTGGTGATGGATAAAGGAATAAATGGATGAAGTAATAACGGTATGGTATAGATACAGGAATGAAGGGATGAAGTAACAATGTTGGGGTATAGATAAAGGAATGAACGGATGAAGGAACAATGCTGGTGTATGGATAGATAAATAAATGAGGGGATGAAGGGACAATGTTGGTGATGGGTAAAGGAATGAATGGATGAAGGAACAATGTTGGGGTATAGATAAAGGAATGAACAGATGAAGGAACAATGTTGGTGATGGATAAAGGAATGAACGGATGAGAGAACAATGTTGGGGTATAGATAAAGGAATGAACAGATGAAGGAACAATGTTGGTGATGGATAAAGGAATGAACGGATGAGAGAACAATGTTGGGGTATAGATAAAGGAATGAACAGATGAAGGAACAATGTTGGTGATGGATAAAGGAATGAACGGATGAGAGAACAATGTTGGCGTATGTATAAAGGAATGAAGGGATGAAGGAACAATGTTGGTGTATGGATAAAGGAATGAAGGGATGAAGGAACAGTGTTAGTGATGGATAAAGTAATGAACGGATGAAGGAACAATGTTGATGATGGATAGAGGAATGAAGGGATGAAGGAAAAACGTACACCGGTGTATTCACAACCATTTCAGCTAATGGCTTTCTAAGTGGGAGCTTTAGAGGTGGACGTCTGGTTCCATTCACCACCACTGTGAACCAATCTGACTCGGGTTTCACACCAGACCGCTCTGAATGACTTTGTTTACATCCTAATGATCCCAGTAAAATCTGGAAAAACCGTTCCCTACACTTCTTCTCCCTACCTGTCTCGACAGCACCATGCAGACGTCGCCACCTGCTGCCCTGAAGAAGAAACTCAGCTGCTAATACTGACACACAGCTGTGCGGTCATCTCTCTGTGAAGAGCCTGACACATGCGCATTATTGATATATGATCATTAGTGCTTAACAAACAAGCCTCCCTTTAATGATCTGCTTATAATTCCTCTAATACATGCGCATGCATATTAAATAGGCTTGTAATTTCTTCAGCGGAGTAGCCTTGCGTGGCCGGTCACGTCAGGTCAGCGTGTCGTTCAAGTGCAGCTCTACGGGATTGCTACTCTCTGTTCTCCTGCTCTCTCTAGAGCTCTGTCTCAGACACAATTACATGTCTCGCCACCTCTCAGTGCCCACGGTACCCTCCTTCTCTCCTCTCCCTGTCTCCCCATTTGTCTCCACTTCTGTGGAGAGGGTGCTTCAACAGGACTTACGGATGCTACCAAGAACTACAGCCTGATGAGTCACCAGTTTGTAGCTGGTTCACCACTGGGCAGTGTCACTCCTCCAGCTCCTGCAGCAGCCCTGCTGTTTCTCCAGAGTCTTCCAACGCGGCATTATCGAGGTTATCCTAGATTTCGTAGAGTTTATTCCAAGGATATCAATCAATCAATCAATCAATCAATCAATCAATCAATCAATCAATCAATATTTGAATTGCGCTGTTTACAACCAACGTTGCCCGGTTCTAAGCCCCCTTTGAGCAAGCCAGAGGCAACAGTGGCGAGGAAAAACTCCCCTGAGTGAGGAAGAAACCTCGAGAGGAACCAGGCTCAAGGGCGGAACCCAACCTCCTCAGGTCGAACCCGGATGAAGAGAAAGACAGAACTAACAGGAGGAGGAGCTTAGAACATCTATTAGATCCAGTCTGATTAGATCCAGTCTGATTAGATCCAGTCTGATTAGACGGAGTAACTGCACAGGTGGAGCCGACCCATAGATAGAGTTCATGATCAGAGCCAGACGCTGGTCATTGTAGAGGTTGTGGTCATGCCGGGTGATGAACTGGAGACACAGGGCAGGAGACCCACGGTGGAGCTGATGCTCAGGTGCCTCTAGCTGCTCTGGGGGTTCCGATGTGATGATTCCGGAGAAATGTCATTCCAGTGCTGAACAAAAAAGAGGAAGAAAAGAGAGAAAGAAGGAAAGAGAGAATTCTTTTGGAAGGGAAACTGCAGAAGAACCACCGCTAGCTCCCGAGGAACCTTTCAGTGGAGGGTTCTTGACCAACCAGTTAAAGGTAGAACCCTCAAAGGTGGTTCTCCTGCAGTTTTCCTCCAGGGCTGCTGCGTGAGCCGGAGAAGTGTCGCTCCTCGAATGTGAACCAGTGCCAAACTGGTGATGCACACTGCTCCACAAAGATTTGACTCATCAGGCTGTAGCTCTTGGTAGCATCCGTACGTCCTGTTGAAGCACACTCTCCACAGAACAAGACGTGGAGACAAATGGAGAAGAGGAGAGAGGCAGGGTGCCATGGGCACTGAGAGGTGGCGAGACATGTAATAGTGTCTGAGACAGAGGTCTAGGAAAGTTCTTTTGGAAAGTCCAGTCCAGGTCATGACCTGTTGCTTCAGGGAATCAAAGCGGCAACCCTTTGGTCTCAAGGCTAGTTCCCTAACCTATAGCCCACGACTGCCCTCTGTCTGTATCTGGGCCTCTTGTTTGCTTTTGGCCTACATGCCCATTGTCTGACATGCTCCTACACATATCCATCCATCCATCCTTCATCGTAAACCGCGTAGTCCAACTTGCGTCCAGGCAGAGAAGCCGGCTTATTCTATGGGACCACAAGCTGCTCCCAGGGCAAGTTGGAGACACAATCCCTCCAATGGGTCCTGGGACGACCTTGAGGTCTCGTCCTCCCAGTAGACCATCCCTGGTAATCCTCCAACGAGAGGCAGCCAGGGGTCATCCTAATCAGACGCCCAAACACCTCAACTGGCTGCTGTCGATGTGGAGGTGTAGGGAGGTCTACACTGAGCTCCTCCCAGATGACTCCCAGAGCTCTTCATCAAGTCCAGCCCACCACCCTGCGAACAAAGCTCAATTCTGCCGCTTGTACCCATGATCTCATTCTATTGGTCATTTCCCAAAGCTCATGACCACAGGTAACTGACCAGTAAAGAGAGCTCTGGCTAATGGCTCACCTGTACATGTAAACATACTCCCATGGAAAACTAACAAGGCCCCATAAACCATGATCATATCCGAGATACGTTGAACCCCACTGGCCCCACTGGACCCGGTTGAACCCCGCTAGTCCATGCTAACTCTCCATACATGTAAATGCCAGGTTACCGATGCACCACCTCGACCCAGGACTGTGAACGCATGCCAGCTTCTACGAACATCCCATCCAGTGAAACTACCGGGCTGTTTTGGGAATACCCTCGCCCATCACACTAATGCACGACGCCATTTTAACGACCAGCTTCCTGTTATATTAGTGCTGTTACCTATTGGTTCCGTGCTACCTATTCTTTGTGTGTCACGCTCCCGCTTGTGGCCGATACGCCTCATGGCCTTTCGGCGGCTCTGTTTTGTCTCAAAGGGACAAAAACAATTATGCCCAGCGACAGTGTTAGGAGCTGACTGCTGTTTATTAGACTATAAAGGGACGTAGAGGCCCGTTTCTCATTCATTACATCCTATCAGTGTCTAATCTAGCAGTCCAGAAGAGTCTGGCCTTCTGCTGATTTCACTACTGCTCCGTTTTAACCTCATTATGCACTTAATGTAGCACTGCGTTTTACCTCTGCTGTTTGTACCCTGACAGGAAGGCTTACCAAAGTGATGCATCCCTAACAGGCAAGGGTACATTGTCCTAATGTATTGAAGCCTCCTCCGTTTCAGCTACACCGAATACGTCACCGACGTAAAGTGGAAACAGGTGCACAGGTGTCTTTTACATAGATGCTGTTGCACCGTCTCAACAAGCACTTAGGCTGCGCTAACGCTAACCTGCTATAATGTGGACTCCTCTCTTTCTCTCTCCGTCTCCCTTCCCACCTCTTAATCCTCTTTTCTCCTTCGCCTCCTCAGGTGTTCTTCTGATTCTGTCAGTGCCGGAGAGGCTGGTATCCTTCGCAGAGGAGCTCTACCCCAGCTGGACCCCCCGGAGCTTTGTCTCCATGGTAACAACAAGCAGAGCCCTCCCCATGATCCCGTCAACCCTTCCTGGCTGGACGCAGACGCTGGCTGCCAGTCGGGATCACAGCACTCTAGCAGGAACTACCGTCGGGCCAAGTCCTGGAGACCAGTCCTCTGAAACCGGGATCCGGAGACATGGGCTAAACTCTGTCAGACCCCATTCCAACCGAAGCAGCCCTGCACCTGGAATTACATCATTCCAGGTCCAGAACTCTGGCACCAACTCTGCAAAACTGCCCGATAAGCCTTTGCTGATAGGAGCTACTGGCTCTGTTCTCTCAGGGACTGGCAATGATGTGCCCCTTGCAGCTTGGGGGGCCCAGAGCACAGAGTCTACTCAGCAAGGGGCCTCCAGTACAAGAAGGGGCACGTTGGGTCAGGGGCAAGCAGAAATCCCTGGGTCCAAAGACCCTGCTGGAGATCCATTCAGCTCCATTCGGCCTTACTCTTCATCGGCCGCATTGTTAGCATCGCAATCTGGACCGGAGAAGACCCTCAGGGAGCGTCCTCATGCTATCACGCTGCGCAATGCGCCCCCGCTAACCGAAGACCCCACACGCTTCACCACTACGGTGGAAGTCTCAACTGTGACCCAGGCTGAACCCCAACATCTTTCCTCGATAACAACCACCAACCCCAGCACTGAAACAAAGACCAAGATTCCCCCCTCGTCTCCTTCCAACATGGTGGCCACCATTCCCGGCGCTGTAACCACAGGGGGTACTAAAACACCCACCAACACGTCCACTGACTCGGTCCTGGGTGATGCAAGAGACTCCGTTAATGGCAGTGACGCTGTTCCACGCTCCAACCCTCATCCACCCCAAAATGACTTAAACGCCTCTGAGCCACCCTACACGGCTAATGAGAGTTTCCTGAACAGGCTGGTTCCTGCCACCACAAGACTGCCCTGGAGTGCAGGGAACCAGTCAGGCCCTGCTCTGAACTCTCCCCACGCCGACACCACCATCTGTCTGAGCAAGATGGATATCATATGGGTGGTGTTGGCCATCAGTGTGCCTGTGTCTTCTTGCTGTGAGTATCTGGTGTAACCCATCACCACATCTGACCATAATCCACTTGGTGTAGTTATGCTAGAGTTGCACAGTATGGAAACCAATATCTACCTTGCTGCATATGGAGATTAGCATACTAATTACTTAGCATGGTTATTGTGCATACAGTACATCGTATATGGAGTATTCGACATACTACCATTACTCTAGCACATGGGGTGGTGCATACTGGAGTAGTGTTGTTACATCGTATAACCAGTGCTTGTCAGTACCTCGAATTCTTCTACTGAGTAGCCTAGCAACAACTGAAAATATCACATGCCTGACCGTACTTAAAACCACAGAAGAGTAGCCTAGCAACAACTGAAAATATCACATGCCAAACTTCACAGCTCAGCAGAGCATGGCGTACACCTCAGAGAATCAGAGATACAGACCTCGGAATATTGCAAATGTGTATCCTACTTGGGCGCACCCTAGATGGCATTGCCAATATGATGGCCCATAATTTTAAGCAGCATATCTCGGGGAATTTAAGAGTTCCCACCTTCAGACTTTTCCAAACTTGACTTTTTGTTGTAGTGTTTGGGAAGCAATGGCAGGAGATATCAGCAGGAGATAACAACATTTAGATTCCAATTTTTGATCAGTGGAGAAGTGTTGTTCGGCATGTCCGGCCCAACAAGCCCAGGATCACATTGTGAGCTTTCAGGAGACCAGAATCAACAGGATCCTCACCTGTTGTCTTCTCTGAGGTGTTAGCGGCCTTCTAAGAAACACCTACTATCTACAGATACCCATTTGGTTTCCACCCGTTATTTGTAGCCGGGGTGGACAACTTAGTAACCTGTAGCGGGGGTGGACAATTCAGTAACCTGTAGTGTGGGGGGGTCGACTCAGTATCCTGTAGTGTGGGGTGGATGACTCGGCGTCCTGTAGTGTAGGGGTAGCCGACTCAGTATCAGGTAGTGTGGGGTAGACAACTCAGTATCCTGTAGTGTGGCGGGGTCAACTCTGTGTCCTTTAGCATGGGGTGGACGACTCAGCGTCCTGTAGTGTGGGGTAGCCGACTCAGCGTCCTGTAGTGTAGGGGTAGCCGACTCAGTATCATGTAGTGTGGGGTGGACAATTCAGTAACGTGTAGTGTGGGGGGGTCAATTCAGTATCTTGTAGCGTGGGGTGGATGACTCTGTGTCCTTTAGTGTAGGGGTAGCCGACTGAGTATCATGTAGTGTCGGGTAGATAACTCAGTATCCTGTAGCGCAGGGTGGACGACTCAGCATCATGTAGTGTGATGTAGACGACTCAGTAACCTGTAGTGTGTGGGGGGGGGGGGTTGACTCAGTATCCTGTAGTGTGGAGGGGTCGACTCTGTGTCCTGTAGCATGGGGTGGACGACTCAGCGTCCTGTAGTGTAGGGGTAGCCGACTCAGTATCATGTAGTGTGGGGGGGTCGATTCAGTATCCTGTAGCGTGGGGTGGATGACTCGGTGTCCTTTAGTGTAGGAGTAGCCGACTGAGTATCATGTAGTGTGGGGTAGACAACTCAGTATCCTGTAGCGCAGGGTGGACGACTCAGTATCATGTAGTGTGGGGTAGATGATTCAGTATCATGTAGTGTGGCGTAGACGACTCAGTAACCTGTAGTGGGGTGGGGGTTGACTCATTATCCTGTAGCGTGGGGTGGATGACTCGGCGTCCTGTAGTGTAGGGGTAGCCAACTCAGTATCATGTAGTGTTGGGAAGACGACTCAGTAACCTGTATTGTGGGGTCGACAATTCAGTAACCTGTAGCGTGGAGGGGTTGACTCTGTGTCCTGTAGCGTGGGGTGGATGACTCGGCGTCCTGTAGTGCAGGGCTAGCCAACTCAATATCATGTAGTGTGGGGTAGACCACTCAGTAACCTGTAGTGTGGGGTAGACCACTCAGCAACCTGTAGTGTGGAGGGGTCAACTCAGTATCCTGTAGCGCCGAGTTGCCGACTCAGTAACCTGTAGCGTGGGGTGGACAGTTCAGTAACCTGTAGCGTGGGGTGGACAGTTCAGTAACCTGTAGCGTGGGGTGGACAGTTCAGTAACCTGTAGCGTGGGGTGGACAGTTCAGTAACCTGTAGCGTGGGGTGGACAGTTCAGTAACCTGTAGCGTGGGGTGGACAGTTCAGTAACCTGTAGCGTGGGGTGGACAGTTCAGTAACCTGTAGCGTGGGGTGGACGACTCTGCCTCCTGATCATTTGGAAGTGGAATGGTGTAGACATGGGCGGGGCAAGGCAGGTCACCTGTTCTGTAGCCAGCATGCGGTCAGCACACACTCTGAGGTCATCGTTTGCTCTCTTCTCGTCCACAGCCGTGCTGTTGACGGTCTGCTGCATGAGGAAGAAGAAGAAGTCGGCCAGCCAGGAGAACAACCTGAGCTACTGGAACAACGCCATCACCATGGACTACTTCAGCCGCCATGCTGTGGAGCTCCCGCGCGAGATTCAGCCGCTGGAAACCGCTGATGTACGACCAATAAAGCAGCCTTTGATCTAGAACCCATAGGTCCAGCCTTAGGGCTCCAGCTTATCATGGAGGATGGGTAGAGCATGAGGTTTAAGGCGTATGGGGATTGGATCAATGCTAAGCTAGCCCACTCTGGCTGACCCTCTGCTACTGCAGTGCCTGAGTTACGTTGTTCATTTGTGCCCAGCAGGACTGGCATGAATCCAGCGGGTGTTAATTCAGCACTGTAGGTGTTCATTTAGTGCCGGCGGTTTCGCAGCGCTCTGCCGGGTTTTGTGTTTCCTCTAACTTCACATCGTTCCTAGTGGTTCAGTGTGAAATGCTGGTTGTGCCCAAAACATTTGTTGCCAGGTAATAATAGTAGAACCCTTTATTAAAGGTTCTTGAACGAACCATACGTTTCCATCACAGGGAAAACCAAATTCACCACGCAAAGAACCATTTGTGCAGTCGGATCGTTTTTTGAGTGGTCATGGTTCTAGTAAGAACCCATTTCTTAAGGGTCTTTGACTTATCAACAACAGAACCCTATATGAAATCATGTAGAACTCCTTCTTAAAAAAAGGTTCCTTTTAGAACCATATGAAAGTTCTCAACCGTGCAAAGGAACCGATGATACATTTAAATTGTTCTTTGATACATTTAAATCACGGTCCTACGACCTTGAACGACATTGGAACCCATTTTGGAGGGTACATAGACTTTTTTTAAGGTTCTTTAAGGAACCATAAACCACAAAGTTTCTGTCATAGGGAACACCACATTTCACCATGCAAAGAACCGTTTGCCTTCGAATGGTTCTTTGAGTTGTCATTGACCTTTGACCTTTACCAAAGAAGCTTTGAAGAACCACCTTTTTTAAGAGTCCTGGACTCTTTAGGAATAGTGGACTCCTACTGGGTTCTAGATAAAGCCATTTTTTTAAAAAAGGCTCTTCAACAAAATCATACATCACAAGTTTTTATATTGGGTTCTTTTAGCTGGTTCTTTTATAAAGTGTCAGTTTCCTGACTTCCATAACAGTCTCTTATTGGTGCTAAATAGAAGACGATGGTGATGGGTACTAGATATCCAGTGCCTATAATATATAAATACACAGAATGATTATAGACATGATGCCTGATACCTGAGATATTGAGCCCACTTCTCCTTAAATCAGCATCTCCACATGTACAGCAGGTTCTCAGTGAGGAACCGAAGGTTGGGTTCTAGCTTTACTGGCAGATACAATGAGCGCCTGGTTCATAAGAACAAGGACCAGCAGCAAACACACAGGACAACACAGCTACAGACTGGCAGAGGGCCAAACCCACTCTCTACTGACCGTGATGAGTGCCACCTCATTCCAATGTCCCTTACCCACCGTAAGATGAACTCGAGTGACCTACAGAGAGACTGGCGAGCGGTGGCTGGGGTGAAACGCACAGTGAGCATGGTTCTAAAAACAGGCTTCTGGAGGTCATTAGTGATTTTCTAAATACACAGATCTAATACAATATCTGATCTGGAGTTTGGGAGACATGGTTCCAGTAGTGTAGAGAATCAAACAGAACCAACACAAACCCAGAACCTGTACAACTAGAGACACTGATCAGGTACAGGTGGGCTCTTAAAGTTTACTTTAACGATGTATGTAAGTATACATCACGCAAACTGAACTGTTGCCCAAACCTGATGTTTTAAGTTTAAGAAACTACACCAGTTTACAGTCACTCAGCACAGGCATGGAATGGGTTTCCATGGCGAGCAGCTGCATTCAAGCCTTACACCACCAAGCGCAGTGCAGAGCGTGGAACGCAGTGGTGTAAAGCTCCGCCCCTGGACTCTAGAGCAGTGGAGACGTGTTCTCTGGAGTGACCAATCACGCTTCTCCGTCTGGTAGTCAGATGGACGAGTCTGGGTTTGGCGGTACCAGGAGAACGGTACTGGTCTGACTGCACTGTGCCGAGTGTAAAGTTTGGTGGAGGGGGGATTATGGTGTGGGGGTGGTGTTCAGGAGTTGGCTCCGCCCCTTAGTTCCAGTGAGAGGAACTCTTACTGCTTTAGCAGACCAAGAGACTCTGGACCATCTCACGCTCCCAACTGTGTGGGGACAGTTTGGGGAAGGCCCCTTCCTGTTCCAACATGACCGCACACCAGTGCACAGAGCAAGCTCCATAAAGACATGGAGGAGCGAGTCTGGTGTGGAGGAACTGGACTGGCCTGCACAGAGTCCTGACCTCCACCCGATAGAACACCTTTGGGATGGATTAGAGTGGAGACTGAGAGCCAGGCCTTCTCGTCCAACATCAGTGTCTGACCTCACACATGAGCTTCTGGAAGAGAAGAGTCAGGAATTCCCATCAGCACATTCCTAACCCTTGTGGAAAGCCTTCCCTGGGGAGTTGGAGCTGGTATAGCTGTAAAGGGTGGGCCGACATCATATTACACCCTATGGATTAAGAATGGGATGTCACTCAAGTTCATATGCGTGTGAAGGAAGACGAGTGAATACTTTTGGCGGTCTGTGATGACCAGTGAACATTACAAACCTCCTCCATTCTGATGAACTTGTTCCAGCCACAGCATATTAGCCAAAGATTAAAAGAGCTGGAGATATAATCTGAGTAAGACATTCATTTAAAGAGCAAAAATAGACATCTGCAGACTTTGCCTCGTAGGCATTCGGTAAATTAATAATCAGCAGTGCTCTGTAATAAGAGCGCAGCATGGTTGAAACTCCAGGCACTCGGAAACCCAAAAAAGACTAGCATGGCTAATGTGGATGTATGGTGTCTCGGTGGCTGTAGCCTGGTAGAGGTCTCAAAGCCCCATATACATTTTACGTCTGACATTTGTCTGGTCTAATTTACCAGAATCATGAATCTAAATTTTTTAAGGTATGCACTGTATAGCCAAAAGTATGTGGACACCCCTCCTAATTATTGATTCAGTCCCTAGCTATGCACTCTCTGTAGGGTCTTTGGGAGTAGAGTGGGTCGTATTGAGGACCTCAGTGGCTTCAAACATGGCACGGTCATAGGATGCCACCTTTACCACAAATCGGAATGTGAAATTCCTGCCCCAGACAACTGTAAGTGGTGTTATACTGTTAAATGGAAGTGTCTAGAAGCAACAGCCCAGCCACAAAGCCATAGGCCGCGACAAGACTTCAAGAGTGGGGTCAAAGAGGAGCATTGCAATCTCTACACCAGGAGCTTCATCAAATGGGTCTGTATTTGGCAGACGGCAGGAGAACACCACCTACTAGCAAGTTTAGTTCCTCTTAGTTCCAGTAAAGGACGACAGCAGCTTGGAGAAGAACCCGAATGCGTTCTTGTTCTAGCATGATTGAGTCCTTGTGCACAAAGCCAGCTCCTGGTTTGATGAGCCTGGTGTGGAGGAACTCCAGTGGCCTGCTCAGAGCCCTGACCTTTGGGATGACCTGGAGCGCTGATTGTGAACCAGACCTTCTTGTCCAACATCCGTTCCTCACCTCACAAATGCTCTTTTGACTGAATGAGGACTTGTGGAAAGTCTTCCCAGGACAGTGGAGGCTATTACAGCTGGAACGAGGGGGCTGTACTCCATATTAATGCCCATGGTTGTGGAATGGGGTGTCAAATGTGCTCATATGTAACATATAGGTGTCCACATACTTTTGGCTATATGGTGTATGAACATAGGACAGGATTGGCTGATTGACTGCCCTGCATTACGGCTCATACAGACAGCAGCCTGGTCTGGAATGCTTCATCGGATGGGCCAGGCCACTTACCAAATGAACTCACTGATCTTTATCGCCACCTGGTGCCCAAATCCGGGTACTGCTGCTTGTGGAGAGGGTGCATGCTCTTCTGCTGTGCTGTCCTTTCAAGATCATGCTTCTCATTCCAGCTTTCCCTGTTATTCCTTTGTTCTTTGTCTCCTGCCGTCTGTCGTTTTCTCACAGGAGTGTGATGACGGTGAGGGGTCGTGTTTGGCTTGCTGGTGACACACAGGTCTTCTGTTTCCACTCGTTTCCTTCTCCTCTTTTGTAGGAATGCAGAGAAACCCCGGCCCCCCTCCCACACACACCTCCCACTTCTTTTCAGACCATCTTACAGCTCTCCCTTTTTCGCTCTTCCTCTCTTACAGCTCCCTGGTCTTTCCTGATAGGATCACCACATCAGTGTTTAGCATTGTAGCTCCTAAGCTAGCCCTGAGTGATTAGCATGTTGAGTAGAGGTGTGTTATTTTAGACATCTAAGCAGGATGGCCACTATCATTACACCAAAAAGGAGGACTACTTACAGCACACTAACGCATTACACTTACTGAGTTACTGTACACCAACACACTACTTACAGCACACTAACACATTACACTTACTGAGTTACTGTACACCAACACACTACTTACAGCACACTAACACATTACACTTACTGAGTTACTGTACACCAACAGACCTACTTACAACACACTACTTACTGAGCACACACGCTAACGCACACTAACACATCACACTTACTGAGTTACTGTACACCAACACACTACTTACAGCACACACTAACTGCATTACACTTACGCTACTTAGTTAACACATCACTGTACACCAACACGCTACTTACAGCACACTAACACATTACACTTACTGAGTTTACTGTTTACTGTACACTACAACACTACTTACACTTACTAGAGTTACTAATACCAACATCACACTTACAGAGTTACTGTTACACCTGAGTTACACACACCAACACACTACTTACAGCACACTAACACATTACACTTACTGAGTTACTGTACACCAACACACTACTTACAGTACACTACTTTACACTTACACACTAACACACTCACACTTACGCATTACACTTACTGAGTTACTGTACACCAACACACTACTTACAGCACACTAACACATCACACTTACTGAGTCACTGTACACCAACACACTACTTACAGTACACTAACACATCACACTTACTGAGTTACTGTAGCAACACGACTTACAGCACACTAACTTACACTGACACTAACACATCACACTTACTGAGTTACTGTACACCACTAACACATTACTTACAGTTACACACCACCGCACTACTTACAGCACACTACACATTACACTTACTGAGTTACTGTACAGCAACACGCTAAGCACACTACACATTTACACTACTGAGTTACTGTACACCAACACACTACTTACAGCACACTAACACATTACACTTACTGAGTTACTGTACACCAACACACTACTTACAGCACACTGACACATTACACTTACAAAGTTGCTCCTCCTTTCCTCAGAGTGTTAAGGCGGAGCAGACAAGGCCCCTGTTAGAAGTTAGCTCTGAATCCCGGTTGGCAAATTCAGCTCTCTCCTAACCATGGTTGTCCTCTGGTTTGCAGGAGCAGGAGACGTGTCTGCCCCCTAACGGCGATTACAGCGACAGCGGCGTGGTTCTGGTTAACCCCTTCTGCCAAGAGACTCTCTTCATCAACAGAGACAAGGCCTCAGACATCTGAGCATCTTCACAGAGAGCCCAGATCTGTCTCCGGGCCCCTGGCCTGTCTCCTCTCTGCTTCTCAAAGATGTTTTTTTATATATATACAGTATATAACGTGGTGGACCTTCAGAGACTGCGCTTTATATAAGATACATATATATCTCTATATATATATATATATATATCTATATACATATATATATGTGTGTGTGTGTATATATATATATATATTTATATATATATATATATATATATATATATATATATATATATATATATATATACACACAGAAAGCGGTTTTAAAGAGATGAATGAATGAGACTAAAGCACTCTACCGTGAGGGGGAGCCCTTCACATATTTTTCTGATGTACATTTTCTACAGATGCTTAATTGTGATAAGGGTTTTTATGTCTTTTTGAATCTAAATGGTATGTGTGTGGCGTTCAAGTGGCTTTGGTGGAGAGTGGAACGTGGAGAAGCGCGCCGTGTGCTGTAAAAAAGATGTTTGCGTGATCTTACCCAAAACACTTAACCTGATTACTTAAAGGAACAGTCCGCCGGGAGGTGCGGTGTACCCGGTGCACTCCGGACGTGGTTGATCTGTGGTTCTACGCGTGAGCTACGGGGCTAATGTAATAGATATCGTGTCATAGAGTGTCCAAAACCACATATACCACTTTTCCACCAACAAGGTGCCAGTGCTCGTACCCGTGCTGGTGCTGGTCCCCAGGCTCAGAGCCAAGAGCCTAGTGATTACATATCTCGGGGTGGGCGGTCCTTAGTCCGGAAGCAGACGTCACGCCATAAAACAAACAGGGGGGGCATGTTCTTCATGCTCATTAGGAGACGGACTCCTCCTGCTCACCCATGAGCACATCACTGGTGGGATACGAGTGTTCCCGAGTTCAGCTCAGTGCAGTTCATCATGCGGTCCACTCACTGTCCACTCTATTAGACACTCCTACCTTGCTGCTCCACCTTGTAGATGGACAGTCAGAGACGATAGCTCATCTGCTGCTGCACAGTGCAGTGTTGGGCATCCTCTAGTTCTTCATCAGTGGTCACAGGATGCTGCCCACAGGACGCTGCCAACAGGACACTGCCCACAGGACACTGGTTGGTGTACGCTTCTCAGTCCAGCAGTGACACTGAGGTGTCCAGCAGCACTGCTGTGTCTGATCCACTCACACCAGCGTGGTCCTGTGGGGGTCCTGACCTTTGAAGAACGGGGTAATGCAGTATACAGAGAAGCAGACGGACTACAGTCTGTAACTGAGGGATGGATCTTCATGCAATTGACTCCCAGCCCTACTTCTGTTACTTGCTAGCTACATTAGCCTCGTAGCTCCAGTGCTAAGCTAAAGAAGCAAGCGTGCCTAGACTGATCATCTACATTTGGGTAAATCTGTGCACATTTGCTTTACCGTCAGTCTGTTCCTTTAAAACTTAAGCCTGCCGAACTTGAATTCCGTGGGGATGCGAAGGTAGATGGCACTGTTTCGTGGACGGGTTCCGAGGGGGTTACCAAAGTAGCTCATGTCTTACTGTTGGAAGAGCCTTCCGACTCCAGGCCAGTTGTAGTCGTTTAGTCCGGAGATGTCTTGAGATGGGGCGATCCTGAGACGCCATCTCCCTTGTTATGAGTCACCAGCCCAGGGACTAGGTGAGGATGTTAACTAGTCCCGTAGTTAAGCTGTTGGAAACAGCGCTCCGTGTTTCCGTGTCCGACCGCATGTCTCATCTCTGGTTTCTCATGTGCGTGTTCGTACGTCTGCCCGTGTGTACGTGTGTTAGATTAGGGGTCAGTTTAAATGTTACAGAATCTCTTAATAATGCTTGAAATGCTTAACTCTCGCGAATCAAGCGCAGCATCTGGACGCCAACGTCCCCTTCAGTGTCCCTTGCATTTTTCTATTCACGTATTACAGATTACGGCGGTCTTCTGTTTGCTTCTGTGGTTTACTCTGCATTATAATCCAGTTCTTAACATGCCCTCGCTGACTCCATCTCACAAGTGCACAGACCACATGACCACAACACCACTGACCATTTGGAGGAGATAAAGAGGAGTGGGGTTTCAGTAGTAACGCACCCGGATAGGCCTTTGTGGAGTGTCGAACGTAGTGGCCCACTTTTGCTAGCTGTGTTTCTCTTGAAAAGCTGACTAGCAAGCTAGCCCTTAATAGCAAGAGGCTAGCAGATCACTGTTGGCCTGCTAAAGGCAAAGCTAGCAGTCCACTGTGTTTTGCTCAGTGTTTTCTGGAGGGGCCTTCAACGGGTCTGAGCGCCACGTCATCTGTTTTTTGCTGATAGCTAGCTGATAGCAAGAACATAGCAGGCCCCTGTAACGGTACTAACAGCAAAGCTGGTGGTCCATTCATGATTTGCTTAGCGTTCTCTGGCTAGGCAGTGAAATCTGAGTGTCACATACTTCTGTCGTTTTGCTGTTGCTAGCTGTTTTAGTCTAAGATGGCTAACTAGCACGCTAGCCCCTGATAGCAGGAGGATAGTGGACCACTGGTGGCCCACCAACAGCAAATCTGGCCTTTCTTGTGTCCGAGCGTCACATATTCAAACTTGGTGGCCCACAGTTATGCCGTTGCTGTGGTTCTCCAAGAAGGCTAAATAGCAAGCTAGCCTCTGATAGAGGATAGAGGACCACTGTTGGCCTGCTAACCGCAAAGCTGGTGGTGCCCCGGTGTTTTGCTCAGTGTTTTCTGGGCGGCCCCCTGGTGGTTAAACAGAGTATTAGACAAAATGCCTTCATTGGTGTTTTCATTGGTCGTTTTCCACTCACAATCCAGTTTACCGATACTTCCTTCATTTCTTACTTCCATTATTCTTTGTAAACAAGTTTAGTAGAGCAATTTCAGCATCAGCTACATTTTCAACTAAACCGCTTTATACCAGACCTAGTACCAAAACACCAGGTGGTGATAGAGTTCATGTGCCACTGTGTTGACCTCCTTGGCATTCCACAACGATGGCGGCTGTTGGATAACAGTTCTTATGACCGTTTTCCGTGTTGGTACAGTGTGTGGTTTATCCAACAAGATTAAAACATTGGTGGTAAAGACGGAATGACAACCAACCAAGTGGACCAATGACTGTTGACTGTTGTCACCTCGATGTGTAATTACATTTCTAGGCAATGGGGTGTCAGGCTATGGTGTATGCTCCATGGCTATGCGGTACCTACGCTGTGCTCACAGCCTTGACACAGAAACATAAATTGGCTGTAGTTTATTTTCTAAAATTAAAAGCTTTACACATTTAACATCATTTTGAGGGGATTAAAAACTAGTTCTTGTACGTGGGAAAAAAGCCTGGGTGGGCCAGCAGGGGCAAACAGCCAGCAGGAGGCTGATCTTATTAAGCTAGCGGACGGATATCTGCTCGCTATCTGGGGCAGAGTGAAGCTACGAAGTGATACCAGAGCCAATATGGTGCATTGCTGGTGCCAAATCTTGTGTTCCCTTTATTCCCCTTGATCTCCGATCGCTGAAGTTCAACTACTTCCTTCACACTATGGTCTTTGGCCATGCCCACATGCAGTCCCTCGTTTTAGCCAATCATTAACATCTGCTTTTTCCATTTTCCACACATGGAACGAGACATTCCCTGCACTGTAGCACCTCTTCCCAATCTATGGATCCCGCCACTCACACCCCGCAAGGATTTATAGCCCCACCATCCTCTTGCAGCGCCATCTGCAGGAGCCTGAAGTTACTACCACCTTCTGACATTAAACAGATGTAGAATTTTGCTGCATTAACCTCATTGTGTTTCTGGCTCTGACTTATAAACAGATTTGACCTCAGTATTTTGCGGTTAAAATGAAAACTGCAGTGTCAAACTTCCTACTGGCTCGTTCCCCAAACATCAACATGAATTTGGAAATAATGGAAATAATTTTGCTTCCATGTTGTGCCATGTTCGTCTGGTGATGTTGTAGATGTCCCAGAGGAGGGTAGAAATTGCTACAATATGATATGATGGACCTTGTTTAATATTATGTAGGAGGTTCAGGAATGGGAGGTTCATGTTGGGAATTCCACCGAGGAGAAAACAGCGGGGGCATGTTAAGAACAGCAGCTGCGTGTCAATGATTCCGTGTCCTTATGAGCTTTTTTGTAAATCTTTCCATTTGAAATCCGACTCGTTCCTTTGCAGCGTTTGGAATACGGCGAAGTGGCTGTAAATGCATCCAGAGCTTTTCGCGACGCAAACCGGTTGTTTGGAATGGACGCGTGTCTCGGCGTGCGTCTTTCCGGCTTTCTCCATTAAGTAGAGTCCTTTTGTGAGCCTTGAGGTTTGTCGAGTGTTGGCCTGCGTTGTTATGTGGTGAAAGAATAAGACCAAAATCGAATCTTACCGTCACTCTGTACTTCTCTTTCGGTGTTTATTGCTGTACTGTACAGTTTTGTTTCATTTTGTTTTGTTCTGTTTTGATTTCTGGATGATTGTCAATATAAAATCACTGGATGTAATAGATTACAAACAAGGAAACAATACTAGAAATAAATGATCAGATCAGAGATACTATTTTATACTGCGATATTTACTTTGAGCACATGTTATAACAGGCGGAGGGGGATACAGAGAATTATATGAACCTATAGCATCGTTATCCAATCAGTCTTTCTTGGAGTGTATCACGTTTTGCTCAGTAACAATGTTTTGAGTGGTCATACGCCGCTTTTTTTGGTTGTTGTTTCTTGTTTTTATTTTTCTTTCCTTTTTTTAGCCGTCCGGCTCTTTGTTTTTTTATTATATATTTTTTTTTTAGGTAGCCGGTGGGTTTGGGCTCCTGGGTTTATTCAGTGTTATAGAGTTAATAGCGTTAATAGACGGACGGCATCACATGTTCAACTTCTTTTGTATTGTAGCACCGACACTGTACTTTCTACTGCTGAGCAATAAAAGAGAAAACTATTGGGGGTCTTTTGTGTCTCATTGAATGGGAGGGAACTGCAGTGTTGCTTTGGGTTACAAGGGGTTTTTGCAGCTCTGTGGGCCTTATTATGGTGGTCAAGAAGTGTAGAACAAATCATTGTTTCAGAAAACAAAATTAACTGAAATAAAAATTAATAAATAAATAAAATTACAAACAACAAAAGTGACTTTCAGGAAAATAAAATGACAAAACACTTTTAGCAGAACCGAAACACTGGTACAAACCCCGAATTCTGAAGGAAAGGGTGGGTCTAACACATAAGAAGTGCTTGTTGTGGACCCCTGTCAGTCAAACTGTTTAAAACACTAATGGCTGAGCTGTTAGTGTCCCTCGTATCACTGCTAGCACCGACCGACTGTCGTGTGCAATGGCTCCCCAGATCATCACACCAGCAGTTGGTTCTGTGTTGCTCCAAGTTGTGCTGTAAGTAGTGTGTTGGTGTACAGTAACTCAGTAAGTGTAATGCGTTAGTGTGCTGTAAGTAGCGTGTTGGTGTACAGTAACTCAGTAAGTGTAAAGTGTTAGTGTGCTGTAAGTAGTGTGTTGGTGTACAGTAACTCATTAAGTGTAAGTAACTCAGTAAGTTAGTGTGTGTACTGTAAGTAGTGTGTTGGTGTACGGTGTACAGTGTACTGTACAGTAACTCAGTAAGTGTAATGCGTTAGTGTGCTGTAAGTAGTGTGTTGGTGTACAGTAACTCAGTAAGTGTAATGTGTTTTAGTGTACTGTAAGTAGTTGTTGTACAGTGTAACTCAGTAAGTGTAATGCGTTAGTGTGCTGTAAGTAGTGTGTTGGTGTACAGTAACTCAGTAAGTGTAATGCGTTAGGGTGTAAGTGTAGTTGTTTGGTGTACAGTAACTCAGTAAGTGTAATGTGTTAGGGTGTGCTGTAAGTAGCGTGTTGGTGTACAGTAACTCATTAAGTGTAATGCGTTAGTGTGCTGTAAGTAGCGTAGTGTGCTGTAAGTTGGTGTACAGTAACTCAGTAAGTGTTAATGTAAGTAGCGTTAGTGTGCTGTAAGTAAGTATGTAGTGTGTTAGTGTACTGTAAGTACGTTGTACAGTAACTCAGTAAGTGTAATGCGTGTTAGGTGTGTAACTGTAAGTAGTGTGTTAGTGTCGGTGTACGGTAACTCGGTAAGTGTAATGTGTTAGTGTACTGTAAGTAGTGTGTTGTGTAACAGTAACTCGGTAAGTAGTGTGTTTGTAATGTGTTAGTGGACTGTAAGTAGTGTGTTGGTGTACAGTAACTCAGTAAGTGTAATGTAGTGTTAGTGTACTGTAAGTGTAGTGTTAGTGTACTGTGTTGGTGTACAGTAACTCAGTAAGTGTAATGTGTGTACTGTAGTGTACTGTAAGTAGTGTGTTGGTGTACAGTAACTCAGTAAGTGTAATGTGTTAGTGTGCTGTAAGTAGCGTGTTGGTGTAGTGTGTTAGTGTAACTCGGTAAGTGTAATGCGTTAGTGTGCTGTAAGTAAGTGTAATGTGGTTCAGTGTTTGGTGTGCTGATGATGATGTGAATAGACGTCAGGGTCAGACTAGTGGATGAAGCGTGAGCTTCTATTAAAGACTGGTGGACTGAGAGACACTAGAGTCTCTTCACCTACACTGAGCAGATGGAGAGTCCTGTTCCAGAAATGATAATAGGACATTAGAGCCGTTATAAACCATGCTCCTGTTACTCTCCATACTTAAGTACATCTGAAGGTACATACTTTGGTACCGTTACTCCAGTGGAGGTCTAAAGGGAGAAACTTTTACTTGTACTGGAGGAGTATTGTACCTTGGGGATCTCTACTTTAACTCCACTACATGGTTTGGTCCACCACTGGTGAATACATTATGCTCACTCCCTGGTTATAAACCCCCAGGGTGGGGTAGGGGGGGCTGAAATGAGTGCGTATCTGTGTTATGTTGTTAAGCATTGTTAAAGAACAGCGAGTGGAGTTCTACCTCATTTTAAAAGCTCAGTGCTTCTGGAACCTTTCCTGTACACCGCATGTGCTGAATGGAGCTTTTCTATTCACGCTGCCAGTCAGCCTAACAGTACGCTCGGGGTCAGCCTTCCAAAGCCAGAGGGCGAATTCACTACACTGAGCATCTATCTATCCCTGATTTTCCAATTCCGATTCTTTCACGTTCTCTCTATGCTGTCTTTTACATTATCACCTAATTCAACTGAATGTCCAGTAACACTTTCTATAAATCAGATCTCTATAACGCATCATAAGTGCATTCACGAAGATCTGTAAAGTCTTTATAATGCCTTATAATACGAGGTCATTAGGCCTCAGAATCACACACGTAAACTGTTATAACAGTATAACACTTCATAGCATGTAAAGTGACATAATGCATTATAACATACAAATCTTTTCTGTTATTAACATCATCAGTGAAACCAGCATCATGAAGCTTCATAACTAATGTGACTTATGACGTATGGAACTGATGCCAGCTGAAATGGCTGGCGGGCTGCAGTGTATTCAGTCATAAAGTACAAACCTGTTTCCCAAAAAATATTACAGAGTGGTCCCTCTTTACAGGACAAAAACACCATAACATCCCCCATAAGGTCTCGCAAACTATACATCAGTGTTTAAATCTACATTCATAAAGTGAACATTATTTGGAGTATTATCTCAGTTTAGTGATGCAATTTTTCAAAATAAAAGTCTTCATTTATTTTGACTAACTAATTTTCAGGATAAGTAAAAAATTTAAATAAAAATAAATAAAAAACCCATTTTTTCCCCTTTTGGACAGAAAACACTTTTTGTCTGGGCTTTCAACTTATTTTGAATAATTATTTTTTTGTTTAATTAATCTGTGACCTCATTATATTAATTTGTGACCTTAGTATGTTAATTTGTGACCTCAGTATAGTTTTTGGTGATCTGAGTTTATTCATTTGTGACCTCAGTATATTAATTCATGGCCTCAAAATATTCTTTTTGTGGATTCAGTGCATAATTTGTGGCCCTTAATAAATGTATCTGTGGCTG
The DNA here is from genome assembly GCA_024036415.1 of Prochilodus magdalenae. NCBI lineage: Eukaryota > Metazoa > Chordata > Actinopteri > Characiformes > Prochilodontidae > Prochilodus > Prochilodus magdalenae. Next base: position 65,092 of record JAMWET010004614.1, on the reverse strand, counting down.
GGGTATATTAATCTATGGCCTCAGTGCATTAATTCTTGAGTATATTAATTCATGGCCTCAATATATTAATTTGTGGCCTCATTATATTAATATAATTCATGGTTCATTATATTAATTCATGGCCTTGGTGTATTAATATGTGGCCTCGATATATTATTCGGTGGTCTCAGTATATTCTTTTGTCACCACAGTTTATTCATTTGTGCCCTAAGTATATTAATTCATGGCCTCAAAATATTCTTTTTGTTGATTCAGTATAATCATTTGTGGCCTCAATAAATGGATCTGTGGATTTACCGTATTACATTAATTTGTGGCCATAATAAATTAATTTGTGGCCGCGGTATATTCATTTGTGACCTCTGTATATTGATTTATGGCTTCAGTGTATTACGGTAATTTGTGGTCATAATACATAATTGTGTGGCTAAAATATTTTAATCTGTGGACTCTGTGTATTAATTCATTCTTGGGTTTGTATTTTATTTGTGGCCTCAGTGTATTGATTTGTAACCCCGGTATATTAATTTGTGACCTCAGTATATAAATATGTGTCCTCAGTATGTACATTTGAGGCCTTAGTATATTGATTTATGGCCTCAATATATTGCAGACTCTGTGTATTAATTCTTAAGTTGATTACTTTAATTTGTAACCTCAAGATATTAATTTGTGACCTTAGTATATTAATTTGTGGCCTCAGTATATAAATATGTATCCTCAGTATGTACATTTGAGGCCTTAGTATATTGATTTATGGCCTCGGTATTTAGGGGCAATTTGTGGTCATAATACTTTAATGTCTGACTGCAAGATATTAAGCTGTGTCCGCCCTGTATTAATTCTTGGGTTGATTATTTTAACTCATGGCCTCAATATATTAATTTGTGGCCTCAATAAATGTTTCTGTGGCTTTACCATATTACAGTATTTTATGGCCTCAATACATTACGGTAATTTGTGGCCATGATAAATGAATTTGTGGCTGCAGTATATTAATATATGGCCTCTTTGTGTTAATTCTTGGGTTGTGTATTTTAACTTGTGGCCTCATTATATTAATATAAGTCATGGTTTGTGGCCTCAGTGCATTCACTGATGACCACAATATACTAATTTGTGGGTTCATCATATTAACTTAGGCGTCGAAATATTAATTCGTGGCCACACCTTATTAAATCTAGTCCCAGTTTCATTGTAGGGTCTCGGTGGCTTCATGATGTGCATGTTTATTTATAGGAGCAGATGTGGGGAGTGTGAAGGCGCCGGCCGGGTTTCTGTTCCGGGGTGAGGGATCACCGGAGCCGAGGGAGAAGTTTCTATCCGGTTTGGTTCACGAGTGTCAAACAGCGGCGAGAGAAGCAGCAGTGAAGTGAAGCGCCTCTTCAGCCGCTCAATGTGGCACAGCGAGCCGGTCGGCCGGGCCAGGCTGCTTAACTGAACTCTGACACCCGCACGAAACTGACAGACCGCCGCGGCTAACGCTGCGCTCCAGAGACTTGCTGCTCCGGCTGATGTTTATGGTCACTCTCTCTGTTACTTTGGTCACTCGGTGAAGCGTTTACGCGTAAGATTTCTTGGAGAAAAATGGCGGATGTGGCTCCAGCTGGCGCGGAAAAGAGCCTGGACGACTTCTTCGCCAAGCGCGATAAAAAGAAGAAGAAGGAGAAGGGCAAAGGCAAAGAGTCGGGCCCGGCGAGCGCTCCGGCCTCGGTGAAAAAGACGAAGAAGGAGAAGGAAAAGTCGGCGAAAAACGAAAACCAGGACCCGCTGACGGAGAAGGCATGTGTCAGAAACTCTTCTCTCGAGTGAGCCTGTGCTAACCCGCTAGCTAGCTAACGTTAGCCTCGTCCCTGTCACAGTCGGAGGGATGTTAGCTAGTTAGCACCGATGCTAACAGATGAATTAACGTAGCTGACGAAGCTAGCTATCTTAGTTAACCTCACCTCAAACATTCTAGCCCATGTAAAACCTCATTTTCGCTCATGTCATCCGACTTAACGCCGTCGCTGGCTTACTTTAGCGCTGTGTAGTTTCGTTAGCTGCTAGCTAGATAAATAGCTAGCTAAATCCTCGAGGCTAGCCGCTTAAGTTTAATTTCCACCTTAAATGGGGCGCCAGGCACATTCTGGGGCCTGCACGGGCGCCCCGGGTTGCAACGTGCAGGGCTGCAGCATTTAAGGTGGAACGGAAAGTTCCAACTTGAGCCTCGACATTGAGTCTGGCTGCTGCAGAGTCATCTTGCTAGCGCGATTAGTAAAGCCATGTGTTGCCCAGCTCCGTCCATGTTCTGCTGAGCTAGCTCACCCAGCGCACCAGGTTTAAGATATGTTGTTTTATGTAAATTAGTTTCATTATATTAATTCAATTTCGTGTCTTTGAGAACTTTTACCTCAGCGACGTTGGTCCGAATTAGCCGCGGTAAGGTTAGCTGTACTAGCTGGCTAGTTAGCCGTTATCTAAGTTGACCTAGCTGCAGTAACTTGCTGGGTTTGGTTCCCTTTGGGCGGCGTGCCTCACAGAAAGATGGCGGTTATTCGCAGGTTTGATGAACACATCGTGCTTGTGTGAGTCGAGGCAGTAGTTGGGTGTACACTGAGGCAGCGTGTTGGCCTGTTACTGCGGGTAGTTTGCTGATAAGTTGTGCCGAGCTGCTGGTGGTGGTAAGGTGAGTTGTACTGAGGTTGGTGCGCCATGTTGGCAGAGCCTGCATGGGCAGCTTCCCGAAAAGTGGAACTCAAATTATTGTTGGTAATAAGTCAGATAAAATACCAAATAAAGCTCTCATCAGGACTGTTACTGATCACTGTCCTGTTAATCTAAAGCCCAGGCCTAAGTAAGTCAGTTCTTGAATACTGACCGAGTAGCATATGTTTAGGAACCAGTGTGTGCTTCATTAGGGCTGAACATAAACTCATTCAATTCCAGGAGCTGCAAACCATATTACACAGAACTCCATCAGCAAGACTGTCTTACTGGGTTTCAGAGGGAAAACTACAGAGGGTCATTTCTGCCACTTAAGAAAAAAAAAAAAAAAAGTAGTAAGTCATAATTGAGATGCTAAGTCATACTTCAGAGAAAGCTGGTAATAATTGAGATGCTAGATCAAAATTTTGAGATGCTAAATCATACAGACGGCCAGTCATAATTCCGAGATGCTAAGTCATAATTCCGAGATGCTAAATCACACTTCAGAGAAAGCTGGTAATAATTGAGAGGCTAAGTCATAATGTTGAGATGCTAAATCATACAGACGGCCAGTCATAATTCCGAGATGCTAACTCATAATTCCGAGATGCTAAGTCATACTTCAGAGAAAGCTGGTAATAATTGAGAGGCAAAGTCATAACATTGAGATACTAAATCATACTTTACAGACGGCCAGTCATAATTACGAGATGCTAAGTCATACTTCTGAGATGCTAAGTCATTCTTCAGAGAAAGCTGGTAATAATTGAGATGCTAGATCAAAATTTTGAGATGCTAAATCATACAGACGGCCAGTCATAATTCCGAGATGCTAAGTCATAATTCTGAGATGCTAAGTCATTCTTCAGAGAAAGCTGGTAATAGAGAGGCTAAGTCATAATGTTGAGATGCTAAATCGTACTTTACAGACGGCCTGTCATAATTCTGAGATGCTAAGTCATTCTTCAGAGAAAACTGATAATAATTAAAATGCTAAGTCATAATTATGAGATTCTAAGTCGTAGTTCAGAGAAGGCCACTCATAATTGAGACACTTAGTCTGGGTTCTGAGGTAGCGAGTCTTGGTTCCAAAGTGGCTCGTGATAAGAGATACTGTATTGCCTTTTTTTTTTTTAGGTGGCAGAAATGGGCTTCCTTAGAAAACGGACCCGACCCAGCAGAAGAAACTAAACAGCCATGGTCTGTATTTAAGACGTACCGTGGCTCTTAGCGTGGTAACCTACACTACCGCTAAAACAGCCAGCAGAAAACTAGAAACGCTTATTCTTTATTTTATCTAGCATACTTCTAATAAATGTTTATCTTTTGTTAGACGTCTAATGAGCTTCCAAATGTAGATATTCAGATGTTAATCAGTACACATGTAGTTACTGAATTTAGTGTTAACATGTACTAGCACTAGTTTAACTGAACATGATGTAAACATTGTTGAATGCTAAATTAAATGATGTAATTAAAACAGAAGCACAGAGAGATCTCTGATTTCTGAAAAGGGGTTTAATGATAATGTCATTCTTCTGTTTTAATTGGTTCACATTTGCCATTTATGATTGAAAATCACAAGCTTCAGATGATCAGTATGGGAATATCAGCCTTGGTATTACTTGGTATCAGATTCAATGAAAGATTCTGAGTGGTATCGTCCATCCCCACTGACTGTCGGGGAAAAAGTGGAATTTCAGGTCTTCTCAGCCCAAAAAAAAAAAAAAAAACAGGCCTGGAAAATAACTGATTGGATTGCGTAACTGCTGTTACACCGCGATGAGAGGTTTCCCCTTGATCAGTCAGCCCTTTGCTTTATTGTTGGCTTGTTTATTTGTTTTATTTATTCATATATATATATATAAAAAATGTATTTATGATATTGTTGATTTGAGGGAGGGCGGGGGACTATAGTGACACTACCCTGGGACTCAGGATGGTTGAAAGTAATTACCAAATCAGAGACTCTAATTTCATTGTAATTTGATTTTTTCCCTATACACCTAAAAGAGCAGTTTAGCTGATCTCGTAACGGAAGTAGTGGTTCTGCTGTGAAATGGGTCTTTATGGTGAGAACTGCTGATTCGGATTTCTTTCCAGTGATGGTGAAACTAGAGGGAAACAGGGGCCACGTTTACATGCAGCCCGATCATCCATTAATAATCCGGCTGATGGCTCAATAGGAATAGAACACATCCATGTCCACCTCCTCCGTTGGAATAGACTAGTCTGATTGTGGTTGTTCCGAGTTCACACTCTGTCCCACCAAACCAGGACTCCGCTAAATAGAACAGTAACAGACACCTAAATTCCTGAATCTGAGTACATTCCCAATCTGAACATTTGGGTACGTTGTGCTTGTGTGCATTTGTGTCATGACAGATATTTATATTTATGCTTATTTAATAATTTTGGATGGTTTTGAGCATGTAAACACCTTTTCATCAGAGTGTCCTTATATATCCAGACTTTAGGGCTGAAGGATGTATATGTTTTATATCGAAATCACGGTTTAAGGAGTGTAGTGTTCAAATCACAGGAGCTGTAATTTTAATTGCAGATTTATTTTTTTATTAAAATATCGATCTAAAAAAATTAAATATAGATTAAAAAAAAATTAAATATAGATTTAGAAAAAAAAATAGATAAAAAAAAAATTAATATAGATTTTATAAAATGTATAGATTTATTATTCAAAATGTAAATACAGATTTATTTTTTTATTTAGCTCTAGATTAATTTTTTAATTAACTATAGATTTATTTTGTTATTAAAATGTATTTAATTTTTTTATTAACTATAGATTTTTTTAAAATTAAATTATAGATTATTTTTTTAGATTTTATTTATAGATTAATTTTTATTATTTTATTAAGACCGTGTCTAATAGGGGGATCGTTAACATATCAGAGCTGCCTGTAGATGAGTTAGACCAACCATAGGCAGCCAAACAACTAAATGCTGTGACATTATACCCAAAGCTAACTGAGAAAAAGGAAGCTGTGGTCTAACTGACCAGATAACAGGCCTGGACGACCGTTTCCAGTAAACTACTGCAAATTAAATCACAGTGGCAGTACTGATGAGAAGTCTCGGAAGGAATTCAGTCGGCTTGGCCAAAATCTTAGCCTGTAAACAGAGCCAGTGTCTAAAAGGCAGGTTTCATTTACAGTCCAAAAGGCTGGAGAGTCTAGATGTGACGTGTTCGTTTATATATGCAGCGGTAAAGTAATCTTCGATGACTCTTTGACCTCTCACCACCCAGCATGCCCCACTCTGCAGTGATTGGGTTTAGAAAGTGTGTTTTAGGCCATGACCTCATCTTAAAACCCCCAACGCCTAGGGATGCACCGATACAGCTTTTCCCGTTCCGATACCAGCACGGTACATAAACTTACATATCTGTCGATACCCGATATCGATCCGATTCCATTTCTAAACAAATAAGCCGTATACTTCACCATGTTGGAGCGACGTACGGCACCATGATTGACATAATCAATAATTTACTAAGCTCACTCATACAGCTGACTCTCTGACTCGCTCTGTGTTCCTGTCCGTAAGTCAAGTCTACTGTAAGGTCTCGGGTTCCTGCAGATCCACCTCCAGCCACTCGGTGAAGCCAAAAGGCAACCAATGAGCAATCAAGCGGCCAACCTCAACACCTGCAGCTCACGCTACTCAAGCACAAGAGTGCCGGCTTTTACTCAGTCTTGAGTTCACGTTGCCATGTGCACATGTCTCTTGTGAAGCTCGAGCTGGTAGAAGGTTTCAAGCCTCTCAAGGCTCGTTCCTTTAGGAGGGTTTCGTTTAGGAGTGCTCTTTTCGTAGGCGGTTAAGCACGCCAGCCTTTCCTCCTGACAGACTGTGTCCCCCGTTTGAAAGTTGCTCCGCTCCATATGGAGAGTCCACTCAGCTGGGAAACTGTTGGCGCATCTCGTAGCACTGGACTGTGATCACAGCGACCACGGTTCGAGCCTCTCTGAGGTGCAACAATTCACTAGACACCCTGCAAACGTACTTTTGATGTGCATCCCTATCACCACTGTCTGCAAAAACTCTATTAGTGAAGGAGGCTCCATGTCTAGGCATTGCCTTAAATGCCTGAGTCATCCTAGGATCATCATTTTGAACCATACTTGCCAAGGAGGTTTCCCCAGAGCAGCTTGTTTTGGGTCAGAACAGCTTGTGTAACAGCTTCAGCTCCAGCAGGCAGTAAAAATCACACACATAACCATATAAATGACTGATGTTGCTTAGTGGCTTTGTCCTTTTGAGCAGCGTTGGCCAATTGGTCAGTAAATATGATGGACGTTAAAACAGCATGACAGAAAAACGGTGTAGTATGAAGTATGGATCGTTGTGAGGACGTTTACCTCGTAGCATCTTTCTGTTTGGCAAATTTAATGGACTGTAAATGGAGCCGATACGTCCAGAGCAGGTTTTCTGTGGCGAAGTTTAAAACCTATTACGGACGACGTGCCTCACCGGGTGAATCCTCTGTGTCAAGCTGACTTAGCATTGAAGCTTGGAGGATTAGGATCAGACAGATTGGGAATGCTCTCTTACGGAAACGCCATTATCTTCACAAAAAGGTGGAACTAGGATAAACCTGGAAAAGTCATGGAATTTGAAAATGGCAATTTTCAGGCCTGGATTATTTTTGGAAAAATGAATAAACCTAAATGTTTTGGAAAAGTCAAGGAAACTGCTTTGTTTCGGTAATCGACAGAGAAATGCGTACGGGTCAAACAGCACTTTAATGTTCAGGCGGATCGGCCACGTCTCTTGGTGTTTTCTTGATGTGCTGTGGCTTGTTATTTTGACGAGATGTAGATTTGAGCAGTTCCTCAAATTTAATACTGTCTGGTCTCATTTTGGATAAATATAAGGCATGGGTTGAGAGAGACTTGGACCTAGGATGTGCAGAATGTGCACTGTGTAGTAAAGCGTTTGACATTTTGAATATGGGAGGCAGCGCTATCTAGCCATGCTACAGAAGCTTCAGTTTGTGAACGTAGTTACTATAGACTGAAAGTTTGATTTGGATTTTTATTGTTCTGGTTTATTACGTTGAAGCATACAGACATTTTAAAGAATGAATGATCATGGAAATTTGAGAAGGGCGTCTTGGAGAAGCATCCCATTGAAACCATTTAAAACTTGGATTAATTTAGATCCATTGGAATGCATTGTCCTTCTCCAAGCTTGTATGTCACCTGCCGGTGCCTTCTAGACACTCAGGAGCTAATACAAGTCAAAAGGGAAATTGATCATTTAATGCTCAGTGTTTGTCAGCGTAGCGTCTATCTGCCCATCTGTAGGGTAGGGTTAGAATTGTCGTGATTTCGACACGTTTCCTCTGTACTTAATAAAAAGAACGGGAACCATACTGAAAACAGGAAACGCGCTGACTCGACACACTCTTACTGAAGTGTTACAGAAGCTGCGGGACAGGCGCTGAAGTGTATTGGTCCCAAAACCCATCAAGTGGTCCTTTTAATCAGCCCAGTAAGGCCGTGTTCAGATTGCAGGCTACTTATCTAACCATGCAGTTGACATGGCTTTCATACACAGAGGCTGGAGAGACCTCAGGTGCCTGATATTGCCGTTTAAACTTTGTGAAGCTCATCCCTCTGTCAAAGCTCGGTTCATAACTCATTGGTGCTCTCTTCTTGAATCCCATGAAGCGCTGAATCCCATCCACCACTCTGGGTTTGACATCGTTGTAGTTTGTTGAGTCCCAGAAGACACCAAAATCCGATTTGACTGGCCAGAAGATTCAGACTGAGACGCGTCAGTAGAAATCTGAATCAGACTCTCCTTCGGGTATGGCTCGGATCAGACCAGACTACGAACAATCAATCTGGATGCACTCTGGATAATCCAAAATTCAGATTTGGGCTGACTGTCTGAACGTACCCTTGAAGGTGTCTATAGAGGACTGACACAGAAATGGCCCTTGAAAGTCATCAGTGTAATATACTTAAGTAGAAGGCAAATGCCAGAGATGGGATAAAAAACCTGGAAGCTAAGGCAGTTAGGACTGTTATGTAGGCGTGTATATTCGGAGCCAGTGGATCTAACAGTGTGATCTTGCCTAGCAGATGATTTAATTAGAACCACATTGGTGCAGAACCCCTGGGCTAAGCAAGGTGGAACTGTGATATAAAGGCCTGACGTCATCCTTTTTTTTTTTTTTTTCCCATTTGCAGGAGGACGAGGAATGGAAGGAGTTCGAACAGAAGGAGATAGACTACACCGGCCTGAGGCTCCAGGCCTTGCAGATGAGGTAAATGGCACATGGTTTCTGGAATATGAGGATTGAGTTTCAGAGTAGTAAGGGATGTGTGTAGTATGTTAACTACCAATGTTGTATTTAGTTTAAATCTCTTATTTTTGTTAAGATAAGAAGCTGTAAAAAAGAGTAAATAAAGTAGAATAAAATAGAACCAAAAATAAATATAACCATGTTATGGAATACAGTAAAATGGAGATGTGGCTGAAGTGCAAAAGTACATGGTATAGCCTATAGGATGTAACGGGGATGTGCGGTGTGTAGATACATGGAATGAGGTGGTTACATTAAAACTTGGTTAGTACTAAAGTGCTGGTGCACTTATTACGGAGAACATCATAGAAGAGTTCCAGTGCAGGTCAAAGAACAGGTGATGGGCGAACCGATCAGAGCACAGAGTTGTAGAGTCTAATGGCTGCACAGATTTATTGTTGATTTATGGATCTAAAAGGAACCCAACTGTTTCTATTTATTCCTTTAATGGTGTGACTGTGTTTCTTATCAGTGATGAAAAAGAAGAGGAAGAGTATGAGAAGGAAGAGGTCGGAGAGGACGGAGAGATCATCCTAGTCAGTGGAGATAAAGTCTCTGGGCCATGGAACAAGTCTGGAGCTCCTCCACCAGCTGCTCCTGTGGGTGAGTAATTGAACATGCACTCAAAGGTTTGTCTTTCTTTCTTTCCTCTTCCAAGCCGGTTTTCCCTTTGAGAAGTTTTCCACTTTTTCCAAACTTGTCCTTTACCTCCTGGTGCCCTATACACACACAATTACTGGAAACACAAATACAGGATACTTGCTATGTACGTCAAAGTGAGACACTTGGCTCTTAGCTGAATATTGGGCATATTGGGAAGTCCTGTCAGAGCAGGGCTTCTCGACGTTATCCACCCCAGGGTCCACCTGATAACAGCTACACAGCTTAGCGGCCCACCAGAACACTCAAATCAACTTTTATAAATACAAACTACTAGTAGCAGAAATAAGGATTGAAGAGTAGTAAAATCCTAGTGGTGGTAATATTAATAATAATAATAATAATTATTATTATTATTAACAACAACAACAAATAATACAAATAATCATTATAATAATAGTACTGATGATAATATTAGTGATCATAATAATAATAATAATAATGATGATAATAATAGTAGTAATAAATTATTCCTGCTGCCTTTCATTATAGTTATCATAAAGGTTTTGTTTTTTTATTCCGTCATATGGTCACCAGTATGAAGGTCATACCACCCGGCCCTATTGTCCATTACAGTGCTGTGTTCGTGGTGGCGATAGTGAAAGCCTTTCTGCACTGTGGTTGAATATTGCTTATTAACGGGCTTTCTTTGTTCACTTTTTGTTTGTTTACAGAGGAGGTAGAGGTCCCTGAGTCGAAGCCTTCTGGAGTGTATCGTCCCCCTGGAGCCCGATTAGGTCCTGCAAAAAGGGCCCCAGCACAGGGGCCCCCGGAGATCTTCAACGATGCTCAGTTCCCCTCCCTCCTCGCTACTGCCAAACACGTGGAGACTCGCAAGTAAGACTTCTGCCTTAATGTAGTGAGATGTTTCCTGAACTTCTCAGGGTCGGGGGGCTGGTCTAGGGGCCTGGTCTAGGGGCCTGGTCTAGGGGCCTGGTCTAGGGGCCTGGTCTAGGGGCCTGGTCTAGGGCCTGGTCTGGGGGCTGGTCTAGGGCCTGGTCTAGGGGCAGTTTTGGATTCTAAGCTGTGGTCATCAGTGGCCCTTGAGGACAAGAGTCCTGCAGAGTCTTTACTGATTCCTTGATTGATTTACTCAACACACCCACCCAATCCGACTACTTGGCTTACTCTGCCTACTTCTTAGCCTACACCTCAGCCTACACCTCCGGCGCTACGCCCCACTTTAGCTCATAATGACTGTAATGTGACAGCTAATGTAGATGTTTGAGTCGGGGGTGTCATCTGATTGTAGGATTCCTTTATTTTTGTAGGTACAGAATTCTGAATATGTAATCAGTGTCTTTTTAAAAATGTGGGTTGGTTATTCAGGCAGCTGCTGTTACAGATGTAGAAAGGTTAAACAAAACTAAAGTGTGGTAAATCGCAGGTTATGAATATCACAGCTCGTGCAGTTTCCATTTCCCCCAAACACCCTAGCAGAGCACGCTAACGTTATTCCTCTTGGTGTGTTCACCACCATAACTTTTTTATATGAGCAATGTTAATACAGGAAGGTTATAAAAGGTGGGACTGAGATCATGGCAGCGTTTAAAACCCTAAAATAGATCAGATGTACAGTGTAGAGAAATGTCAGTGTGCTTTTTATAGCTTCACTGAACACAGGAACAGGTGAGCACATCATTTAGGATGTTTATTATTGTAGCCTGGGTGTAATTATGGAGTAAGGAACTGTTGTTCTGTAATAAGACACCATTAGGAACCTTTACAGCTCCATACCGAGACGCCACACAGAGAGAGAGACACTACTTCTGTATGTGTAGCTCAATAAATATTGATCATATCAGTCTAAATTGATCATCAGTTATTGATCCTGGTCACCATCTTTCCTGACACCACTGCAATCCCACACCTCCTTCTGGGTGCAGCTGTTAGTTTTTTGGATGAGCGTGTTTATAGATGGACTGATTCAAGGATAGAGGTGTTACTCTGAACCAGCTGACCCTTTACGAATCGGGTTTTAGAGCCACTTCCCTTTTAATTCACCCGGTTTCTTTTGATTCAGGGACAGAGAAATCGAGAAGACCTTCGAAGTGGTCAAGCACAAGAACCGTGCCAGAGAGGGAGAAGGGCCAGCCAGCGTGCAGCAGTTACAGTTGGACAACCAGTTTGCCGTTCTGGGGGATAAGTAAAACATCACCACCTCCTCACCCCTCCTCAGCCCACCACCAACGGTGCAGTCCGAACTGCAGGGAAAGATGACGACCTGCCGCTGTGCTGATGCAGTCCTGACCATGCTGGAGACGCCTGCAATACACATGAACTCAAACACACGAACACCAATACGGTCTCTAAACTGAATAGTCATTTCTCTCGCTCTCTCCCACAGACACATGCGGTCAAATGCAGAACCGGTTATACTGAAAGATCGTTCTCTCTCTCTCTCGTTCTCTCGTTCTCTCTCTCTCTCTCTCGTTCTCTCGTTCTCTCTCTCTCTCTCTCTCTCTCGTTCTCTCGTTCTCTCTCTCTCTCGTTCTCTCTCTCTCTCGTTCTCTCTCTCTCTCTCTCTCGTTCTCTCTCGTTCTCTCTCTCTCTCTCGTTCTCTCTCGTTCTCTCTCTCTCTCTCGTTCTCTCTCGTTCTCTCTCGTTCTCTCTCGCTCTCTCTCGCTCTCTCTCGTTCTCTCTCGCTCTCTCTCTCTCTCTCTCTCTCTCTCTCTCTCTCTCTCTCTCTCTCTCTCTCGTGTTCTCTCTCTCTCTCTCTTTCGTTCTCTCGTTCGTGTTCTCTCGTTCGTTCTCTCTCTCTCTTGTTCTCTCTCTCTCTTGTTCTCTCTCTCTCTTGTTCTCTCTCTCTCTTGTTCTCTCTCTCTCTCTCGTTCTCTCTCGTTCTCTCTCTCGTTCTCTCTCTCGTTCTCTCTCGTTCTCTCTCTCGTTCTCTCTCTCGTTCTCTCTCGTTCTCTCTCTCTCGTTCTCTCTCTCTCTCTCTCTCTCTCTCTCGTTCTTTCTCTCTCTCTCGTTCTTTCTCTCTCTCTCGTTCTCTCTTGTGCTCACTCTCTCGTTCTCTCTCTTTCTCGTTCTCTCTCTCACACACACACACGCACACACACACGCCACAAAGAAATCTAGACGGATGCCATGAAATGTCACCCTCTTGGCTGGCCAAGGTCCTCCCTTACCGAATGCATTATGGGGGCTGTGGTAACAGGGACTGAGTGACTTCAAATTCTGCTTTACATGACGGAGGACACCCAACGGGGGGGACTAAAGACTAACTTTCATGACGGTGGATTTACTCGGAGCAGTGTTTGGTTGGTTAGCTACACCACAGGACCTCAGCTGAACTCTGAGAAAGGCCACTCCGAGGATGGACCTTGATGATTTTGGGTGTGATCAATTGAAAGAACTGCTGTTGAAATATTTGTTTTTTTTTTTGTTTTGTTTTTTTTTTGTTCCCCCCCTTTAGAAAATCAACAGAATTCCTGACCGTTTTTCCTTTATCCTTTTTATTATAATTTTTTTTTTTCCTTTATGATGCGTGCAGGCTGGGAGCTTTCGGTTTGGCCACGAGTGAGAGGTGTAGACTACCTTAGTTGCATATCCGCTTCAACCGTATACCATGTCTGCCGAGTCCTGGTTGGTCACAGAGGCAAACGCTATCCCAAACCGAAGAGGAGTGCTTAACAGTTCATCCGAGACTTGAAGATTCTTACCCCCCACCCCACCACCTAGTTTAACCCTTTCATTTTGGATTCCTCCCCTACCTGTGGGACTCTAAGATCTGTTGAGAAGGGAAAAGGCTATGGTCTTTGCATAGATGTGCTGTTTAAAGTGGCCTTACTGTATAAAAAGAGAAACATAAGAGCTTAGAAAAGTGTGATGGAAGTTTATAAATATATGAGAGTGAGAGAAAAACCTATCATCCTCCGGAGAGAGTCTTGTTGACTGTGTGGTAGGCTGCTGCTTGCCTGAATCTCACCGCTCTGAAGAGTAAAACCACCTCCCTGCAGATTGTAGTGCTGAGCTGTAGTGTACGAGTCTGAGTTTGTTCCCTGAACACTGAGTAAGCAGAGTGTGCTTGATTGGACTCTCGATACACAGGCAGTGGAAATTCTTACTTGGCGCTAGGCTTACTCTATGTTCAGAAAAACTGCCCTACGTTGATTAACTGACCGTCAATGTCTCCCTCTAATGTGTTTCACCCCCTCCCCGCTTTATCTCTTTCCAGTATACTTTTTATTTTGATTTGATGATTGGCAAACCATTATTAAAGCTTAACCTTCTAATCGGGTGTGCAGCAGAATCTTTAATCTGGATCCGGTGAACTTTGTATTTGAGTACACCTGCTCGTCTCTTTACCTGTCCATTTTATTAGGCAGCACTTTGTAGTTCTACAGGTCCAGACTGTAGTCCATCTGTTTCTCTGTATACTGTATTACCCTGTTCTTCAATGGTCAGGACCCCCACAGGACCACCACAGAGCAGGTATGATGTGGGTGGTGGATCATTCTCGGCACTGAGCATACGCCACCAACCAAAACTATCTAGGCGGCAGCTTCTTTTGTGGCAGTGTCCTGTGACCACTGATGAAGGACTAGAGGATGACCAACACTGCACTGTGCAGCAGCAGATGAGCTATCGTCTCTGACTGTCCATCTACAAGGTGGACCAGCAAGGTAAGAGTGTCTAATAGAGTGGACAGTGAGTGGACCCAGTGTCTTAACACTCCAGCACGTCAGTGTCACTGCAGTGCTGAGAAAGATCACCACCAACATAGTACCTGCTCTGTGGTGGTCCTGTGGGGGTCCTGACCATTGAAGAACAGGCTAACACAGTACACAGAGAAACAGATGGACTACAGTCTGGACCTGTACACCTACAGAGTGTCCTGTATGGTCAGTGGAGCTGATAACAGACGGTGAGTGTAGAGACGAGACAGTCTGCCTGTATATGAAAGACACCGTTAGAAGTTTACCGAATGGTTCTGATTTTTGCCTGTGCGAAAGTTAATAAACCCGCATCATGATTTGTTGGTGGATTTCAAATGTGACATTTTCTTGCAATTTGTTATAAAGTGTTTAACACACTGGACACACAAAAAAATAAATTAACTTCTGCACAGGCTACGTTTGTGTTTGGGGATTTATAGTTTTCCACAAGATGTTTAATTTGGCTAATAAACAGTAAAAGTGTTTACGCTCAGAAAATTCCTCAACATAGTATTTGACCAGGGTATCCAAACTTTAGCCTCTTACTTAGATTTAACGGTCTAGTCTTGTTCCTGTCGTGCTTCGATCACTGTACACGCCATAAGTGGCCTTGTTGGCTTATTAGCATGATCATTTTCTGAAGTGTGTTTACTGTGACTGCTGGGCACGCACCGCCTCTCCTATCAGTGTGTCAAGAAAAGCTTTTTTTTTTTTGGTCTTTTCTCCCCTGAAAATATATAAACAGGCAGTCTCTAATATCGTTAGCATACAGTGCTAATTAATAAACCCGCATTACCAGCGCTGCCCTCTAAACCGCCCCCTTCTCATAGGCCTCATAGTGTCTTAATGCATTTACTGCTTCCTGTGATTGATGTGCAGTTGCCTCAGCCCACATTGTTTGTTTGTGTGGCTTAATGTCTGCGGAAACCCGACTGTGGAAACTAAAACATAACCGCTCATCTCATTAATGTGAGGCGGGTGTCGTGTAATAATCGGGACAATGTTTTTAAAACCCAGTTGTGGCGACTGTGGTAAAACCAAACAGCCCCGCGGAGTGCTCCCTCCTCATTTTGGATAGTAAATGTCTGTGTTGCAGAGGTCACGACCTCCGTACAGAAATCAGCAACTGACTGATCTCCCCTTAAAGCGCAGGGTCACGCTGCCTCTGCTCTCAGTGTCCTCTGCTGTGTCGTCTCAGCTTCACACTGTTCATATAGAGACGCTATGGGAATTGCTTCCTGCTCATTCATAGCTCCCTCATTTGGTGCTGGGTTAGGGAAGTAACTCCCAAATCCTGCTGCCCGGCTGTTACCTGGACCAGGTACAGGCTCATAACGTCTCATGTACATGTATTATTTTATTCCCCCTCATGTCTCCAGTGTAATATGATGCCAACTCCCCACAAGGACGTGCCCGATACAGTCAGCACTGCTGCCCTGTTCGGCAGCCTCTGCATGTACATACAGGTCCTGTTGAGGATCCTGCACTAGTTCTTGATCTTAAGTCAACGCACTAGTTCACTGAATGAGTCAGTACCCGTCCACGAGTGACACCAATGAGGAATGGAACGGTGCAAAACAGATTTATGCAGAGGGGGACACAAACAAAGCTTAAATACAGTTACTGTGTTAATAGGAACACGGTACAGAGAGGCTTTCAGAGAGAAGGTTAGACAGTAGTTAGGGAACGCTTAGTGCACAGTAGGTGTGGCTCATCGCCGAAGCAGACGGATCACAGGGACGGTCTTTATTTCTTCATGTCCAGGATGCCACTACCGGGGCCTCTCCGCTTGGCACTGCAGATGTTGCAGTACTGTCCACCCGGGATCTGCAAGAAGCAGGACAGAACAGTTAGCATTAGCATGTCCACATTTCAGGTTCTAGACTTTTCATGGAACAGGTGCTGTATGTGCTGTCCGGGATGGGCAGCTTCAGAAGGTGGTCTTCAGTCTTTAGAGGGGGAGTCCACAGACTGATTCTAATTGGAAAGATGGAAGCGAAAGCATTCCCAGTGGTGAAGAGACGGAGGAAACTTGCTGGGTCAGAATCTCAGCAAATTGTTCATAGTGGTGGTGATGGGAACCGGACGGCTGAGCCGTCTCTAAAAGCTCCCTCACAGAGAATCATGATACAAAACTGAGACGAGATCGGATCCTTGGGATGGTGTCGTTTTCCGAAGGTCCTGATCTTTCAAAAATGTGGTTCTGATTTTTTCCGAATCCATACACTGTTAGGATGTCTGTAAAGGTATTCCGAGTTCTGGGGGATCGTTTACAGATGACTGAATCGAAGTGTGCACAAACGACAGACGGAATTTCCTCCACTACGGCAGCTGAGTGCACATTCTACAGCATGTGCCACACTGTCACAGCCAACAACCACAAAGAGGTCAAACCGGGGGTCTTGCGCTGGAACAGTTAAAGAAGGAGCAGCCTTTACAGAACCACCCAAGTCTTTTCTTTTTGAGAGAAGGAGAGAGGAAGGAAGGACAAAGAACGTCTTACGTTTCCTGGCGAGGGGAGGCACTCCTTATGGAACATGTGTCTGCAGTGGAAGACCACCACACTGAAAGGCTGGGCTGTATCTAAAACACAAAACACATACCCACCTGATCAGGAACAGAACAGAACACGCTCCCCTTCTACAATCTCCTACAGAGTCAACAGCACTTAAAGCTAAGAGGATAAGACATCCACTGAGCGATCGAGTTCGGCATGACACCAATCGGAAGACGTACCTGACGGCAAGATCGTGACGTGACAAGCCTCGCAGATATTCTCCTCTGTATAAACGAGACAGAAAGCACAACGTCAGCGTGTGTGGGAGTGAGTGTTTCAGCTGGAACTTCTTAAACCGCAGTGTAGCTGCATGTTAAAAAATCAGGGCTTAGCCAAACGCCGGAGCTGTGGACTCACCATCGAGCCGAACGCCCCTCATTTGTGTCCTGTGCATCTTGTGCAGCAGGGAGAGCGAGTCCGCCACCAGGATCTTCTTGCAGCCCTCTCGCAGTAGGATCTAAAGTGAAACCCATCAAAGATGAAGATCCACATCAGTGCATTTGTGTGAAGATGCGCGGTCAGATAGCATGAGCTCAAACCAAGCCGCACGCCTTAAACTGGCACCTAGCATCAACAGAAGTCCTGTTAGCAGACTTCATTACCAGGTCCACACGCCTATAAGGCGAAATCTAAACCAGATGGGAACATTCAGAGGGGTTGGAGGTGAAGTGCCCTGATCTGGAGAAACCTGTGAACTCTATAAAAGATCGTTTTGAGATGTTTTTGGTTTTAAGTGTGTATCTACAGGGGTTGGACAATGAAACTGAAACACCTGGTTTTAGACCACAGTCATTTATTAGTATGGTGTAGGGCCTCCTTTTGCGGCCAATACAGCGTCAGTTGGTCTTGGGAATGACATATACAGGTCCTGCACAGTGGTCAGAGGGATTTTAAGCCATTCCTCTTGCAGGATAGTGGCCAGGTCACTACGTGATGCTGGTGGAGGTTCGTCCTTCTTGGTGGTATGCTGACATTACCCTGGATACCGTGGCTCTTGATACATCACAAAGACTTGCTGTCTTGGTCACAGATGCGCCAGCAAGACGTGCACCAACAATCTGTCCTCTTTTGAACTCTGGTATGTCCCATAATGCTGTGTGCATTGCAGTACTTTGAGCAGAACTGTGCTCTTACCTGCTAACTGAACCTTCACACTCTGCTCTTACTGGTGCAATGTGCAGTTAATGAAGATTGGCCACCAGGCTGGTCCAATTTAGCCATGAGACCTCCCACACTAAAATGACAGGTGTTTCAGTTTCATTGTCCAACCCCTGTATGTTTCGTTGCTGTCCAATGAAAAAACGTATCTCCCTTTTGGACAATTTTTACTTTCATGTATCATTTGATCACATGAGCTGCTGTTTACACTGTGTGTAAATTTCATGATGAATGGACCAACAGAAATGGCCCAAAGGTCGCTTGGAAAACGTCTGGTTCCATTGACAAGCATTAGAATTAAATTGGGATTTGGCCTCTCCTGTAAAGTTGCTATTTTGGAGATACCTGTTGTTCTTTGGACAGTGACGATTTATATATATTTTTTTTTTCCTGGCTACGATCATAAAACTCAGCCATCAGGTGCTATACGCCTTGGTTAAACCTATCCAGCTCAAACAGTGGTTTAGACAACAAGTGAATTATAAACTTAGAAGCATTGGGCTGGATTGTGGGAACGACTGTTAAGGCAGGATTAGAAGAGTGATGCTGAACACCCTTCTTTATTCATAACAACAGAAATGATTCCTCGAAGGTCCTCGGATTCAGACCCTTAATCCAGATTCCTGTCCTAGAATTTGTAAGCATTTATATTTTATAGAACCTACCAATTATTACATAATCCAGGACCAGCAACTGGATTTCATATTCATTCTGTGTCGTGTAAGGGAGTTTGGGAATCATTCGATGCTTCTGACGTCTGGTTCCCATCACCACCACTGCGAAAAGTTCTGAACAGGTTCCTCTAGTATTTCACATCAAAACACTCTGAATGACTTCATCACCAACTTCCACATTTTGGAATCCCATGTGAAGACGCCTGACCGGCAGCTTTCGGTGGTTTAACAGGGTACTGTACCTGTAGATTGTAATCCTGAAGGATTTTGACCAGCGAGTCTCTGAGATTAGGGATCTCCATGCCTTCTTTAATGCGGTGGATTAGGAGAATGGGGTCCACGTGGGTTCCTATGTTATTCAGCAACCCTGTGATGAAGGCTGGAGAAGGAGAGACAAATAGATGAGGACCTGAGAGCTAAACCTGAGAATGAGCATAAAAACCCCAGGCATGTACTAGAATCCCATTGTCACAGCCCCCCATACCCCCCCGAAATATGACGCATGGGTGGGTGGGTATGGGAGGGGTGGTGTGTGAATATACAGACATCCAAAACATCCCTGCATGTTTTAATCCAGGGCATACACTGGATTACACAAAAGTGTTCACCCACCCATCCAAATCATTGAATTCAGGTGTTCCAATCACTTCCAAGGCTACAGGGGTTTAAACCCGAGCACCTAGACATGCAGGCTGCTCCTACAGACGTTAATGAGAGAATGGGTCACTCTCAGGAGCGTGGTACCGTGATAGGATGCCACCTGTGCTACCAATTCAAGTCCAGTGATGAAATTCCCTCCCTACTAAATATTCCACAGTCCACTGTCAGTGGGATTAGAGCACAGTGGGAGTGATGGGGAACGACAGCAGCTCAGCCACGAAGTGTTAGACCACGTACAATGACAGAGCAGGGTCAGCGGATGCTGAGGGTCATAGGTCACAGAGGTCACCAACTTTCTACACAGTCCATCACTATGGACCTCCAAACTTCATGTGTCCTTCAGATCAGCTCAGGAACAGTGTGTGGAGCTTCATGGAATGGGTTTCCATGGCCGAGCAGCTGCATCCCAGCCTACATCACCAAGCGCAGTGCAGAGCGTGGAATGCAGTGGTGTAAAGCTCCGCCACTGGTCTACCTTAAATCCAGATTCCGTCTCCGCCGTTGCTAATCACTGATACTTAACTGAACTTAATTGAGGACTGCTGTTCTATAGACTTCATTAAATGAATGGATGAAATGGAAACTAGACACTGGTAAAGCGGGAAACAGAATGAGTGTTAATATCAATTAGGTGGTCAAATGATGTGTTTTGTTGGTTTTCTAAGAGTAAACAAGTAAACACATTCTCTACAGAGCCACAAGCTACTGCTTATTTGCTGAATGGTGCCGCTTATAAAACATCATTAACTTATTTCACTTAGAAAATCCACTAAACCAAATATCAGTTCACCACAGGGGTGTAAACTTTTGCACAGGACTCTGTCTGAGCCACACACTGATTTATCTCCACTGACTACATCTGATTATCACACACAGGATCTTCCCAGCATCCCAGCAACCCTCCGGTCACAAGGCTGGTTCCCTAAGCTCCAGCCCACGACTGCCTCTTTCGGAATGACACAGAACAGCAGCGCAGCAAGCAGGGACTAGACGTACGCGGTTTATCTATGGAGTAAGAGATGAGATCCTCCCACAGTTCAGCATCATCCTGCTCTTTGGCAAACTCGATGGCCTTGTCCACGTCTCCCAGCTCCTCCATTATCATCTGCAGGGCCCGCCTACAGTTCCCCATCCGGCCTGCAGGGGGCAGAAAAGGGTAGTTTATCTTATTGACGCTTTTTATACATCATGAAAGTGTTGGACAGAGAAACAGCAAAACAAGCGTAATCCAACGGACGACAACACAATACATAAAACTTTCAATAAGCAAAATAAAGAAATCCTTTAGGCCCAGAGAACCTTCATCCAACCCAGATTCAGAGATACAATGATGCCAATTCTTCCCTCTGATCGAGATACCATACCATATACCAATATATATATATTACTTGTTGCATTATTATTCATAATAACAAGTAAACTGCATTTATTCAAGCTGAGTCTGTTTTATTTGTGGCACAGAATATAGATTTTCCTAAAATATAACAAAAAAATAAAAGCAGTTTACTTGTTATTATGAATAATAATGCAACAAGTAATATATATATATATAATTTGTATGCTCATTTATAAGTTATGGCATAATAATTATAATTTTAGTTTTATATAGCTTTATTATTATGTACAATTAGTAGAAATATAAACACATTGATATGTACTCTCTATAGAGGATGTCTTGCTTTAGTTTGAATCAATACAAATCAGAAATTTGACATTTCACTTTTTTAATACATCTTGAACTATATTAGCTATAATCATTGTGTATCTTATTTTAATTTTTAATATATACATTTTTTATTTTAATTAATAATTTTTAATTTAATTGAATTTTTATTTTAGTATTTATTTTTATATCTTTATTCTCCCCAAATGTGCTATTTTACTATATTTTATCTGATTTCATTTTTAAATTACTTTTTATAGCCTTTTTATTTGTCTTTTTTTATTAAGATAAGATAAGAGATTAGATAATCCTTTATTAGTCCCACAGTGGGGAAATTTACAGTGTTTCAAATTTACAGTTTCAATTTTAGTTTGTTTATTTATCCTGCAACCTTATGATTTTATTACTATTAAATTAATTTTGTAATTTTTTCCTCCTTTACTAATGAATTCATCTTTTTTCTCTCCATTATTTCACCACTCATCTTGATTGAGTTATATATATTTGTATTCTGCTCTATTTAATCTTTCTTTTCATTTAGTTTCGTGATTAAAATGAATTTCTATTTCTTTTAAGATCGAAATGTCTGGCTAAACTGAGAACGAGGCTCACCCTCAGTGTATTTCCGAGTGAAAATATAGGTTGACTGATAGACTGATTGATGTGAAGAGCCGTTTATAAAAATGTATGGAAGCACTCACTGAGCAAGAAGACGGTTTCTTCCACAAAGTGTCTCTGCTGGCAGATCTCCAGGGCCTAAAAGAGAAGAATGACAAACGTGGCTCACTCATAGAAAGCAGGGTCAGGCAGAATGTGTACATCATGGTTAGAGAGTCATATATAGTATGATATATAGTAATGCAGCTGTACTTTCTCCAGGGGGCAGTGGGTGCTGTCTCTGAGGAAGGGCAGCAGGTTGGGCCTGTCGTACTCTGCATACAGACTGATCTGCCGCTCGTGGTACTTCTGTCCCTTGTGGTGGTCTCGCTTAAACAGCTTGTGTAGGTACTGGAAGACAAAGGAACAGCATTAGAGATGCAGATTCTAGTTCATGGTGCTGGGCTTCAAGGTCCTGCTGATACACCATACTGCCAGAAGTATTCACTCGTCTACCTTCACACGCATATGAACTTGAGTGACATCCCATTCCTAATCTATAGTGTGTAATATGATGTCGGCCCACCCTTTACAGATATAGCAGCTTCACCTCTTCCGGGAAGGCTTTCCACAAGGTTAGGAATGTGCTGATGGGAATCTCTGACCATTCTTCCAGAAGCACATCTGTGAGGTCAGACACTGATGTTGGACGAGAAGGCCTGGCTCTCAGTCTCCACTCTAATCCATCCCAAAGGTGTTCTGTCGGGTGGAGGTCAGGACTCTGTGCAGGCCAGTCCAGTTCCTCCACACCAGACTCGCTCCTCCATGTCTTTATGGAGCTTGCTCTGTGCACTGGTGTGCGGTCATGTTGGAACAGGAAGGGGCCGTCCCCAAACTGTCCCCACAAAGTTGGGAGCATGGAATGGTCCAGAGTCTCTTGGTCTGCTGAATCATTAAGAGTTCCTATCACTGTAACTAAGGGGCGGAGCCCAACTCCTGAAGAACAACCCCACACCATAATCCATTAATCTCCCGACCCAAAGTCACAACACTCATCAGGCTTAACAGGGCGACTCAGAGAAGCACACGCCATATTTTAGCCTGTTTAATTCTCCTGATTCAGTAATGCCAGATTTTTAAGGGGGCCTGGGTTCAATTCCTCGCACAGTCAAGCTCAGGGTGGCATCTGCCTGCTCTATCCACGTCTGTGTGGGTTTCCTCCAGGTGCTCTGGTTTCCTCGCACAGTCCAAAGACATGCAGTCAGGTGAACTGGAGATGCTAAATTGACTTAAGGAGGTTGGGTTCAACCCTTAAGCCTGGTTCCTCTCGAGGTTTCTTCCTCACTCGAATGAGTTTTTCCTCGCCACTGTTGCCTCTGGCTTGCTTATGGGGGGCTTGGATCCAACCCCCCCACTTACTCATGTCTGAACATAAACTCTATGTTTTTCTTTTTAAACAAACTGACTTTTTGTGAAGCTGCTTTGAGACAACGTTGCTTGTAGAAAGCGCTATACAAACAAATATAAATTGATTGATTGATAAATTCACCCAGGTGTGAGTGAATCTGTGAGCCTCCCGTGTGAAGGACTGGCCGTCTGTGCAGGGTGTTTCCTGCCTTCCGCACAATGAGCACTGGGATAGGCTCAAGCACGCGGAAGGATAAGCAGCTCAGATGATGAATGAAATAATGGAATTAAGGCAGCGATGCTGTTACTATTACTGGCTCACTAATTCACTGCAGGTAACAGCCGAACGCGTAGTCATTCCACAAAATATGGAATATTTGGGAAAATAAGGGAAACATATTTGTATGATCAGATCATAAGATGTTCCCAACTCACTGTCATTTTATTTTAAGACCATGAAAATGAAACAGAAACTCACGGCTGGGAATTTTTATGCTTCCCAGGGATCTGAAAGCTGACGGTAATGCCTGACGGTAAAGACCCCCCTCTCCCCAATTTGTTCTTTTCACTTCCTCACTTTGGGCTGATATAAATTATAAGGGCCGTTAAAAATAAAACAGCTCCGGATTATATAAACCAGCGGGGTCGTTTCTGCTTACCACATGCAACAGCTCGGGTCTGTCTTTCAGCTCCTCCACCACTCTGTCGGTCTGACAAAGAGAAGCATGGGAAACAGAATGAAAGAGACCGAGAGAGAGAGAGAGAGAGAGAGAGAAATCAGTAAACAGAGTTAGTGTGTTTTTAATCAGAAGACAGAGGGCGGCCGGGTGAACTCACCGATATTTTATCTTCATTATCCAGCAGCATGTCAACAGCTTTCTGAAAGCGAGAGAGAAAGAGGCAGACACATCTTTCATTTCTACTCCACGATTAATCAAAGCCTTCTGCCTGTGCCATCCAAAACATAACGACATCAACAAAAAGAATCCATAACTTTCTTGACAATGAAGATCAAGTTCCAGGCATCAAGCTCCTTAACTAAGCCCTTCAGACAACCTCAGACTAAAGCTTCTTGCTTTACCATTTATACTTTCAGAGTGTGCTTGATTAGACCGGAGCTTCCTGGAAGTATCTCGGTTAAGGGCACCACTATGTGATCATTAGCAATATCACTACGTCTGTTTCTCCATGTCACCTTCCGCAGCAACGTCTGCAACCAACTGGCAGTCACACTCACATTACCGTGAGTCACTGAAGGTTCCTTCGAGCCACTGAGAGGTGGCCATCAATCCACCTTAACCCTGAACCAACACCTTCACACTACCACCACCATATTTCACTGTTCCTCTTACTGCCAGGTTCTAGACGGAGGCCACATCGATGTTCAGACACTCTTACATCAAAGGATTGTACAGTTAGTCCAGATTTGGTGGATGCCATCCCTGGCACAGTTCCGAGGAGAATTCCCTGTAGACTGGGATTGTATCCACTGCTGGTAGACCCGTATGACCGTACGCTTCCATACACCTGCAGATTCAGCTACTTCCTTCACACTATGGTCTTTGGCCACGCCCACATGCTCAGTCCCTCCTTTTAGCCAATCATTGACATCTGTTCTGGAGCCATTTTCCACACATGGAGCGAGACATTCCCTGCCCTGTAGCACCTCTACTCAATCTATGGATCCCGTCACTCACACCCCGCAGGTATTTACAGCCTCATCATCCACTCGCAGCGCCATCTGCAGGAGACTGAAGTTACTACCACCTTAAACAAACAAGGTGACTCATTTTTTGTCTGGGTTGTTTAGTGACTTCCTGGATTCCTGGGTAACTTCCGGTATGTTTTACCACAGTCACAGGTTTTCTTTATCTGGAGATGAAGACTCTCTGTGTGGTATACTGAAGTCCCAGATATATTTGAATAACTGCCTCATCTTGTCTGGACTGACATTTGATTGCTGTATATTGTGCTGCATATATTAATCGTCCTAAAAAACCGACTATACATGCTGAATATTTTATTGACTGGGGTTTGGCATTCCAATGGAGCCTATAGGGAAGAAAGAGAAGTACTGACTAGAGTTCTGACCAACTTCCATGCTTCATGCTAAAACAAAATCTGTTCCCAATTAGTTTTACTGGTAGTAATGCAAACCAATTATGTGAAACATATAGGGTAAATCGCCAGTACTCATAGAGCACTGACCAACTCCACGTTTAATGCTATGAAATCAGCCCTGTTTTAGTATAAAAAATACAAAAGTATTGTGAAATTATATTTTTGACTTTTTCATTCAGGCCCATGTAGTTTTACATTACAATTAATTTGAAGGTCTAAAACAAATAAGCCTGGCAAATATGCACAAGTAAAAGAAATCAAATCATGAAGTTCCAAAATCAGGTCCTGGACAGACCTCAAAGAACATCTAAGGAACATCTTGGTTCACCTCTTTATCAAAGTCCATGAGGAGGACAATCTTGTCCTCGATGGAGGAGAACAGGTTGTGTTTGTGAATGAGCTGGTAGACGTCTTTGTGCCTGAGCCTCAGGTAGATCTCCAGTGCTCGGTCGTAGCGCTGGTCATACGTGTATCTACACAAGAACATCAAAGACATATATGGAGTTGTCAGTTTATTAGGGACATGCTGGTTGACATACATACAATCTATAGCCTCCTGCCATAGGCTGCAGAATTTCCTCAGCCCCAGTCTATCCCATTGAACAATGGCAAGGGATCATCAACACTGACCAGATATCAATTTGGTGGTGGACCATTCTTGGAACAGTGGTAACGTCAATGTAGTTCCAACACAAGAGTGTTGCACTGTGTCAGATGAGTAACAAAGGCCTCTTCAGAGCTACTGAGCCAACACTAAAACTAACCAGTACAACACTGGATGCTGATGATGACGCGTCGTCTACTACATGAGGCGTCCTTCCCCCAGTAGATGATGTTCCCCTCTGATTCTAGAACTGCTAACATCAGCTAGATTAGGTATCCAAGTTAGTCTAACTAGACTAACTAGACCTGTCTTTTTAACTACTCACAGTTCAGCCAGAGTGGTCAGCAGGATGCTGTTGGTAGGGTCCTTCTTTAGGTGGTCTGTCACTGCCTGAACTATAGTCATGTTGTTGTACAGCTCTCCTGGCCACTCTCGGATCAGCGTGGCAAAACCCTGCGGTACACAAGAAGAAACGGCTGTGGATTAGAACCTCCACGCGTCTCTGTTTATAACCATTTATAACCTTTACACGTTATGAAAATAACCAAACTGTTCATCCAGTCACCTCGTAATCAGTCTTCAGGAACTCGTGCAGGATCATCTCGTAAATGGCAGGCCTGAGGCGCAGGTCTCCTCTGGGTAAGTACTGACTGATGGCCTGGAGGCAGAGAGAAAAACAAGATGTGGGTTTTAGATGAACAGTGTGAAAGAGTGAGGGTGGCCCGGCTTTAAGCTCCCGTTATTGGACCAGTGAACATCAGTGGGGGTCAGTCTAAGGATCTCCCAGGGCCTGAATGTCCTCAGGTGTTATGATAGAGCAACCTGTTGTAGGAGTCACAGTGCTATTGTACAAAACTGCTTGTTCAATACAATGAGCGGGATTACCTCCACGTTACCTTCATGAATAACTTGCACACTGTTGCTATGGTTTCAACATCTTTTCAAGTGGAATCTAATTCCATTTAAAACAATATTTAAAGACGGTGAAGCCACTTTGTATTAATCCTGTATTTATAATGCATTATAACCACATATATTATAACCTGATTTATATGAGAATAACATCTGGACTAACTTGAGAATTAACGTTGTTGTTGACACTAAGGTCGTAATGCACAGTACTGTCTTGTTGGATGTGTTGTAAACGCTCCAGAGCAGATGGTAATGATTGGCTAAAAGGAGGGACTGCATGTGGGCGTGGCCAAAGACCATAGTGTGAAGGAAGTAGCTGAATCTGCAGGTGTATGGAAGCGTACGGTCATACGGGTCTACCAGCAGTGGATAAAATCCCAGTCTACAGGGAATTCTCCTCGGAACTGTGCCAGGGAAGGCATCCACCAAATCTGGCCCAGCTGACCAGTTCTCTGATGTAAGAGAGTCTGAACACTGATGTGGCTACATCCAGAACCTTGTCCAGTCCATGCCCAATCCAGTCACAGCTGTTACTGGTGCTGGTGGAGGTATTATACGCTATCAGGTGAGCTTATAATGTGTATAATGTTCTTATGAACAGGTGTCATAGTGCCATAGTGCCATACGAAACTTGACATATATAAGTAATATACTTATATGTACCTATATACCTTTATTATAAAGCGTTATGCATCCAACTATAACTACTTAAAAGCAAGTATACAAGCATACACCAGACATTACAAGGTTTTATGTATGCCATATACTATTTTATTAATTCATTTATAATGCATCTGATTATGCATATAATTATGATTTCAGGATTCACGAAGAGAAAATAAGGTAATTAATCTGGCAAATAAGTAAATTAATAAAAACCAAGATCACACAGAATTCTAAGCGGTTAAATCCCCAGCACAACAAGATTTACATGATCTACAACTGCTGTATAAACACAAGCCTGTTTTTCTGGACCTGGGATCACTCAGCTTAAGTATCTTTGGTCATGTGGGTTTAGCTGTTTTGAGGCCTGAGAACCTCTATTCCTTCTGAAATCTGTGGTCTGGAGTTCACTTCCCGCCAACAGTGTTGAAGAAATGAACTCCCAGTGTTGCATGATTGGTCCAGATGTTACTTGAGTGCTTTTACTTAACGCGGGTACTGAGAGCATCGTGTCAAAAGCGTCTCATGACGGCCTGCATGTCTAAAAGCCCTTCTTACGAAAGCGGCTCCTTGTTTGAAGTTGCTCCAGCACGTTTTAATATACCCTCCGTTTGCTGCTTGAGTGTTTGTAGCCATAGAAAATAATAAACAAGCAGCAAACAGATGAAGCTAGTGACTACTATATTAAAAACACAAGCATAGAACAGTGACGTATGGGATTGTGCGCAATGAATCCACGGTCCAGGTTGTCCAAACATGGCCAACTGTAAGTGGGACAACACTGTCTGTATTGGAGCATAACATTTAAAAACAGAAATATAAAATTACATCAGCTGATGTTAACTAATTTTAAAGTTTGATCATTTTTTGATATGATCATTTTCATTTCATTTTGGCCATATATATATATATGGCCAAAATGAAATGAAAATGGTTAAATGTATACATACACACACACACATACATATATATATATACACACACACATACATATATATACACACACACACACACACACACACACACACACACACACACACACACACACACACACATATATATATATATATATATACACACATACAAAAAAACTACAGATATATTTATACAGATATATATATATATATATATATACACACAGAGTATATGCATATATGTATAGAAAGAAGAATACAGAGTTAAATATATATATACATATATTTAACTCTGTATTCTTCTTTCTAGGTATCAGCACTGGCTCTTGTTTGGGCAGCGTCTGAGCTCAGGTTTTAGACTCTAACCTTCTTGTACTAGCTAGGAAGCACTCTCCAACGGAACACTAAACTCAGCTGTAGGTTGCTTTGGATAACAGCGTCTGCTACATTCCATAATTGTGTGTAAATGTAAACATCAGAGAGAACACTTTCCCGTGAAAGGTGATGGTTTCCTGATTTGTTATCTTCCAAAAAGCCTAAATCTGATTGTCTGAGCACGATCCACTGACATCCCTCATTCCTAAATCTGTCAACATGGCACAGTAAAACGAGCTCAGTGATTTTTATAGGCCATCAGAGTAACTTACCTTTAACTGTCCGATAGTTTTGAACCGGTACACCTCATTCTCCCAAAGTTCCATATTCTTCCCCAGGACCTTCTGACACTTCCTGTGAATGGGACAAAGAGACATTGCAGCTCCTCTCACCCAACATTTAACCTTCAGGAGGAATGCGAAGTGATCCAGTACCTAGCTGCTGCGTCGTAGTCTCCTTTCTCCACCAGGTGATTGATGTAGGCCATTCCGATTTTCTGCTCATTCATAAGACGACAAGAATATCACAATATCACGTGTGCGACTATGAAAGTGACATTCTTCAAAAAGGAATAGTTTAGAAACTTCAGACAAAGCGTCTGTACCTGAACATCGTGCCTCTTGATGTTTTTGAAGCTGATCTCGGCTGCCATCAGGGCCTCCTAAATGATTTCAGACATCAACAATCTATACATTTCACAGTTCAGGTGTTCGGTAATGCTCTTATATCGTCTAAACAGTTTAACCCAGCATAATAATCTCAAAACTTTGAATTACTGTAGCTATATAAGGTTAACACAGACCTCATATTTCTTCTTATCAAGCAGCCAGTCGATATGGTCGTCCTGGTCTCGTTCTTTAGCCACCACAATGTCTTTAGGGCTGATGATGTAGAACAAAGACTCTCCCTCAGAGTGCTCTACAGACAGGAAACAGAGCCCCTTTAATTCCTATAGGGACTTTGTGATCTAGCCCTGATCACCCCAGCCCACACACTGGGCTACACTAGCTTACAGGACTGTTTGTACCATAACTATACCTGTATACTTGAACGTCTGAGTTGTGTATTTTATATCTATATACTGATCATCTGTGCTGAACACACAGAGACCACTAGAAGTTCTTCTTCAATCAGCATCTCCACATGTACAGCAGGTTCTTAGTGAGGAACCGAAGGCTGGGTTCTAGCTTTACTGGCAGATACAGTGAGCGTCTGGTTCATAAGAACAAGGTCCAGCAGCAAACACACAGGACAACACAGCTACAGACTGGCAGAGGGCCAAACCCACTCTCTACTGACCGTGAAGAGCACCACCTCATTCCAATGTCCCTTACCCACCGTAAGATGACCTCAGGTGACCTACAGAGAGACTGGCGAGCGGTGGCTGGGGTGAAACGCACAGCGAGCATGGTTCTAAAAACAGGCTTCTGGAGGTCATTAGTGATTTTCTAATAAACAGATCTAATACAATATCTGATCTGGAGTTTGGGAGACATGGTTCCAGTAGTGTAGAGAATCAAACAGAACTGAGGGATTCTGGTCCAACACAAACCCAGAACCTGCTGTACAACTAGAGACACTGAGAATTATATATATATATATATATATATATATATATATATATATATATATATATATATATATGTGTGTGTGTGTGTATGTGTGTGTGTGTGTGTGTGTATGTGTATGTGTGTGTGTGTGTGTGTGTGTGTGTTCTTAGTACTGACTTGGGTTGTACAACCCTGTATTGGTATCAGTTGAACTGAATAAGGCGTTTTCTCTATTCATATGTTTGTCCTTTTTGTTACCCAGTCTGTAGTCACGGCACTCGTTGTCCTGAAAGTTGCGAACGGTCAGAGCGTCTGACGAAATCTCCTCGCAGCTCTCTGGCAACGGCTGAATTATGTCCAGGCGTGGCCGTGCTCTGAACTCCTCCTCCTGTGACAGACACACTCAGTTACACTCTGTGTATATTACTGAACAAAGACAGAGACGACCCTTTGTTCACTTCACAGTCAAACTGCCCATCGAGTTTTCCTGACCCCCCAAAAAGCACCAACTTACACCGAATGGTCTCGTCAGTACAAGTATCTTTACTAAGTGTACTTGCTTGTGTATGATGGATGTATACTCAATAAGGATAATTGGATGTATATTGATATATATCTATTACTATACATACATTCCGCTCCTATACCTTTCAGACTTATACAGCTTATACTGAATCTTTAAAGGTATTATATGTAACACTGACAGCAAGAGGTTAAAATAAGTACTCCAGCTCGAATTCAAAACTTCGGAGAGTGTCATCTGCCCTGCAGAGAATTGACACGCATGCAGGTTGCCAGGTTGACACAAACGTGAGCAAGCTAGAAAGGACGGTTTTTACTGTTTGCCAATTATAAACCAGCTCATGTGGATTTTTATTAAATCTAGGGTTAGGGTTAGTGATAGCTATGTGCGCTAGGAGAAGCACCCCCCTTCTTTTTCTGGAGAGTGTAGATGATCCGTTTTCAGTATATCGACTAGACGAACGTACACAAATCACCTTCATTTTAATCAACTGTAAAGCAAATCTCACTGCTGCTCACTTACACCGCTGCCTGCTTATTCTACAGCACTGACCACCTCTGCACTGGCCGTGTATACAACCAAACACCCTGTCATTCCTTGGCCACATCCACTGATTCAGTCACACAACTCTAACCCTAATTTAGCTAGGTCTTCTTAAACATGTACATCGGTTATTTTAGGTAAGGGAGGTAAACCGCTGGTGTGGCTCAGCGGATAACCCCAATACCCACCAGTGGGCTACCAGCCCATGAACGGGGGTTCGATTCCCGCTAGGGAAGGTAACTAAGCTGTGCTACACCAATAAGAGTCCCTGGGCAAGACTCCTAACGCTACACTGGCTGCAGTTCAAATCACTGTGTATATATGTAAATACTGTAAATGTAAGAACCTGGCTGTAGCATTGTTATCAGGGAAGCTAGTAGTTCAACTTCAACGTGACTATTTTAAACCAGATTATGTGAAATTGGAATTTTATGATTTAGTAAAGTAAATGTATTATATCATGCCCCTGTAAGTGAATGAACAGTGGTCTCTGACTTTTGCACGGTCCTGCGGATGATATTTTTCCTACATTTCCTGCAGCAAATGATGTACTTATATTATTACCCCTTAATCGGCTTAATCAGCCACGACAGAGAATAAGTGGGGAATTGACACAACCGGACACAGAGTGAGGAACCGTACCATGTGCTCAGAATTCTCTTTAACAAAGTAGAGAGTGACGAGCTGATCAGCCAGAGGAGCCAGTCCGCTGATGAAAAACTCGGTCTCAAATGCCGCCACTGCAAAAGACCAGATCGACAAAAAACTCAGATCAGCAAATCTTTACAATGACGAATCATTAGTAAGCTACTATGTGGTCATTAGGTTTAGATACCGATCTCAACGTAGCGGCTGGGTAAGTCTCTGACCTCCGTAGGGTCGCGCTCCTTGACAACACAAATCTGAGAAGGAAACAGAAACAGATTCACTCCACATAAATACCATCACTACTTATTTCCTCTTGAGAGATCATTGGTGAGATGCTAAATTATGAGCTAGTAAGTCATAATTATGAGATGCTAAGTGGAAATGGGCTTCCATAATATTCACACAGAAGTGTTGACAGGATGCTACTCTCTTTGTCCCATAATGACTTACACTGTAGTATCTTAAAAAGTATAAGTGTTTTTTATTTTTACTGTAATATTATTTTATATTTATTTCAGCATAATAAGCGAAACATTTTAGCTATGTTCACATTACCAGGCTAAAGTGGCACTAATCCAAGTATGCTTTAATATGATGTTCTCAGATCTCACAGAAATCCAATCTTTTCAAGATCTTGAATCCACCTGTGGCCCTTTGCATATGTGCTCTTGGGATACATATCCAATATGTGGCCGTGGAACCTAAATGAGAACGTGAGACTCTGAACTGGAGAACTGGAATTCTTGTGTTTTTTTTTTCCTTTTTAAAAAAAACAACAGATTTGAGTCACTAAACTACACATATGTGAACAAACATGTTATAGACATCAGATCCTAGCACTAAGTTAACATACTAACTTTTTTTTTTGACAGGAAAAAAATAATATGAAATATTATTAATAATATTATATTATAATAATATTATAATAATAATATAATATAATATAATAATATAATTATTATAATAATATATTATATAATTATATTATATATATAATACAATATTATTAATATTATTAATATATTAATAATATTAAGCTAATTTAAAATGACTTATGACTTATACGAATTATTTATGTCCTATATTTTTTTTATATTCTACTTGTATTATGTGATTTTAGTAAGCTAAATCTTCTCACTATATTTGCAGACAATTTTGCAGTGTTTTTTAAGAATTTAAGAAATATTGATTTGGCTTCCTATGATAGCCTAAAGCAAACAAAAAGTAAAGTATCTTAAATGAGCTTACAGCGATCTAAAAATGGGCCTTTTCAAATATATTTACACATATAATATAATATCAGATTGTCCTGGCAAGTTCCTTTTTGCAGCGTAGGACAGGCTTCACTTATTTCCGGCTAGTATTTTCAAATAGTGTAAAATAAATACACATTAAAACGAATTATGTAATATACCCAATAGATTTTGGGATGACAGTGACATTGACCACAGCAGGAGAAAAACAAACACACCACGACCACAGAGAATCCCCCACTGCGATCCAGATGCTGTAAGCACAGCTCTGACAAAGAAGCTAATATAGCGCTTGTACTTCAAAACATCCTAACATACATCATGAAACGAGAGGGGGGGTATTAAACCAGAACATTTCGCTGTAGAGGGCCAAGCTACCATGTGTCTGTGGAGATGTAGAGATACCTGCATTTTCTATTTTGGCTGAAGTGCCTCTTAAAGTTGAACCCACCTTTACAGAAGACCCCCAGCCAATGATGAGCGTAGTGTTATCTTTCCAGCAGAGGCTGCAGGGGTACATATCAGGCCTCAGACTGGTGTTGTCCCGTAGCACATTGGTGATGCGTTGCTTACTGCTGATGTCGTAGATTTTCACCCCCTGAAACGCAGAAGAGCGAAATAACATGGCATTATCAAAATCTCAAACAGTCGGGACAGAAAACCCACATTGGATTTGGAGTTTATTCTTTTTAACAGCTGCACCAACATAAATCAGTGCCATCCAAATCCAAAAACACTGTGTGTACTATATGGGTTTATATATACTGGGTTTAAACAACCCTCGTCAAATTCCATGTGAGCCATCCTCTACAGGGAACCAACATCTATTTATTTATTACTATTCTTCAGATCTCCCCTGTTCACGAAGTTTAGTCGTACCACGCTGTTGGCCCAGGCGATGAGGTTGGCCCTCCATTTGATGTTGGTGATGGTGCCCTCTCCCTCGTGCAGAGTGGACGTCTTCCAGCGGTTCAGCCAGTTTCTCTCATAGAGCTGCAACTAAACACAGATATACACCGCTGTTTAATACCATGCCTCCAGGAATGATCCACTACCCACATAATCCCTGCTCTGTGGGGGTCCTGTGGGGGTCCTGACCATTGAAGAACAGACTAATAGGGTACACAGAGAAACAGACGGACCACAGTGTGGAACTGTAGAACTACAGAGTGGTCCTATATCAGTGGAGCTGATAAACCGGACGGTGAGAGTCGATATAAGGAGGGGCTTTGAATGAAAAAGCGTTGGATGTTAACGCTGGAAAAAAAAAAAAAATTCTGCAAAGTCTGAATGCTAATTGCCAACAAAGCTATAAGCCATCTCCGGTGATCTTCATTCAGATTCAGGTAAATGAATCTCAACTAAATAGCTCAGGCAGTACCTGGAAAACGGATCCGCTCAATACCCAGTTTACACCAGCAGAGGGCAGCAGAATACAGGACTACCACCAATCAGCTCCCAATTCATGTGCAGTCGCGCTGGTCCTTTGGCCCTGATCTGTAACCGGTTTAGCCGCGTCGGTATTGCTGGTTTAGGCTGATTTGGGAAAGGAGATAATGATCTGACTTTGATGATGTTATAATCTTTGGAGAGATCATGCGATCATTGTGATGGAGACACTCCCACTCCGGTTAGGACGGGCTGAAACCGGTTAATTGCATCTTAAGACGTGTGGCCTGTGGTGACACGTGACTAACATGGAAAACAAATGTGAGTGATTTACATTTGCCCCAAATATAGTCCGCTAGCCAGCGCGTTTGAAAAGCTGCCACTGAACTACAAGGCCATGAATTAGCCTAACGCAAACAGTGAAGACAGGGTTGTCTATGTGGTTCCTGGCACTGTAGGACATCCTGTCAGGTCTGAAATCTTGTGCATCGGTTTTGTCCTATTCACAATCCCTAGCAGCATCAAGAGCAATGCGAAGTCAGCATGCTATCGCAACTTGAGCAAGGACCACAAAGAAGAGTCTGCGAGAAACCGTGACCCTGAGCCGTAGGGCTCTCAGACATGATGCAAGCTCAGGACACAGTAAGGCGTCGAAATTAAATTCGACTGGCTGGACTACTTAAGGACGGACCTTTATTAAAGCCTGTTTAACCTCAACCGAGAAGCTTTATAATAACTCTGTGTACGCGTGATTACGAACCCCAAGTAAACGACGGCGGACAGACACGCCGCAGCCGCCTG
Source organism: Prochilodus magdalenae (assembly GCA_024036415.1). NCBI lineage: Eukaryota > Metazoa > Chordata > Actinopteri > Characiformes > Prochilodontidae > Prochilodus > Prochilodus magdalenae. The sequence goes on along the minus strand of JAMWET010004614.1, from coordinate 29,737 downwards.
GCACCTCCGGCTGAAAGCAAAGAGTGGTTTCGCACTTGCACACAAAAACATCCTGACCCGACCTGACTGAATTCAGGAATGACAGAAAGAAAAGGCTGTTCAGTGTGGCTCCGATTCTGCACTTTTGGCTACGTTAACAGATCACAGCGCAGCAATAGGAGATGACACTCCAGGAGCGGAGCAGACAGAATTGAATTGCCTTTGACAAGATGTGTCTTCAGTGGAAGCCGTATTGATTTTCATGGCAAGGCTGCATTATGGGGATCTTAAGCTGGGGAAACGGGAGGAAATCAGCAGAGGGGGGAAACCAAAGGCAGCAGACACACTCCAACTCCGGTAAGGACGGGACGAAACCGGTTAATTGCGACTGTGGCGCGTAGTGACGTGTGACCAACATGGGAAGAAAACAAATGTGAGTTTGATAACGAAATATAAAGACATCTGGAGCTTAAAATCTGGTGCCATGGTTACTATCATCATCATCGTCATCTTCATCATCGGATCATTAGCTTAATGCCATAGCCATCTATGGCCAAGACAGTATAACTATGGTTTTCTGTTAACTGGTGCAACAGCCTAGTGTTCTCCTCCAAGCATGTTGAGCCTCCTTTGTTTAAGTGGTGTGTTTAAAAGATGTGCATCACGTCAAAGAGGAAGCACCTGCTAGAGTCTTCACCGCCCCAGACTGGTAGCAATGTGTGATAGGTAGAACCCTTGCTAGCAGGTGGGAACCCTGGGCAGATATAACCTCCCACAAAGTGGCGACGATAAATCCATGTGTAGATGCCAGCTGTTTCTGTAAATTGCAGCGACCCATTTTAAGCTGGAGCCAGCTTCCTATTCGCCAGCTTCTCATTCCACCTTAAATGGTGCAGCAGTTACATTTTGGGACCACAGCTGTTGTAATAATAACTGCCCCATCATTTAAGGTGGAACTGGAAGATCTGAACAAGAAGCTGCCATAGAGGAAGCTTAGTTCAGCCTCACGGCATTTGTTGTTTTTAATCTTTAGGCCGTCCATAAAAGATAGCTCAGACATCTCGCGTGTTCATGCAGCAGTCATACTGAATGCTTACGCTGCCACTCGATAGGCATAACTGAAGTGACTCCTGATGATTGTGACGTCATGTGTACACCCTCCATTTAACTACCTAGATAGATAGATAGATAGATTGATAGATAGATAGAGAGATAGATAGATAGATTATAAAATAAATAAATAAATAAATAAAATTAAAAATAAATAAACTAAAAATAATTACAAAATAAATAACTAAATAAATAAATAAAATAAAATAAAAACAATTAAAAATATTACTAAATAAATAAATAAACAACAAAAATAAATAATAATATGCGTTCAATGCTAAATCTAGGGCACATTTTATATGCTATGTTTTTCAATCCTTGTTTTTTTTATGTTAAGCCCAAAAAATTTTTTTTTCATCTGAAGCACGACTTAATATTAAATGTGAGGAAATGTGACGTACTGATGAAAGTCAGACAAATGTACTAGATTTTATTTTAGACTATATATTCACCATATATAAAACTATATATTCACAAGTGATTACCCTATCTCTCGCTTATATGTTAGAATATTTTTATTTTAAGATTATTGTAAACTTATTATAATTTAATAATTATTTATCCTATTCCCTTTTTTTTTACACCTAAATTAATTTTAATCAAAGGTTAATGATCTCACCATAAGGGCTGATAATTGGTCTTGTTTTGAACATATTTCTTAAAATAAGAAGAATTATCTGTACCAAGCCGTAACTACTATAATCACTTACTAACTTACTAAAATTAAAGCAGCACAAGGTCATCATGTTCACTCACTATACAACAGACTCAATATCAGTAACGTTATATATCAACTAGATACAGGTTCATTTGACTTGCCAAGATCCGCTTTGTGTATATAATAATTTAATTCTATTTACTCAAAACAAACAAACAAATCAAAACACCATTTCCGTTTATGGAGACGCTCGTTCGGGATATTTTATGTAAACAAATGAAAAAGAAGAAGAAGAAGAAGAAGAAGAAGAAGAAGAAGAAGAAGAAGCAGTTGCTCTTTCAGAGAAGATCTGTAAAGAGGTCAGTTCTCCAAGTCATGTGGTAGAAAGAAACGATCCCCGTATTCATCCCCGGGTCTCGCGGCGTCCTCTGAAAAATGAGCGTTTATTTGTTTAGTGCGCGTGTTCTACATGTTCCAGACACTATGGCACTCTGGGTAATGACTGTTATTTGTTGTGCGTGGGGGAGACAACACCTCTCCTGGTGAACAACACTTTGAGAAAATGGACCTCTTTTCTTGCTCCCTCTCTCCCTCTCTCTCTCACTCTCTGACCCTGATACAAGGCCAAGATGGAAAGTGTGTTTTAGCCCCAACAGCCGGAGCTACAGAAGCTGCAGAGTTCACCGCTAAGAAACGAGAAGAGCCACCACCCCCTTTCAAACGCTTCAGATGAAGTGCGGCTGCTAAAAACTCAAAAGAGTCAGAGACGGCGGTGTCCTGAAAAAAGGCGAAAAGGTGGATTTGAAGCGCTGCAACCGGCAGAGCATCTGGAGTCGACCCGCTCAAATCCACTACGAATTACGGTGTGTGTGTGTGGGGGGTTTGTGGGGGGGTCAGCTCACCAGATGAATAGTGTTCGGTCTGTAGCTTTTCTTTGCTCTGAATCTCTCACCTTGTTTCCTCCGGTTACGAACTGCTTGTTGTTTGACTTGCTGAACTGAGGATGTAGCGCCACCACCTGGATCACGGATACACAAAAGTGCGCAATCAGATACATTTCGTTAAAATAAATACACAATAAAAATAACAAATAAACAATGAATTACCAAACGGACACAGTGATAAACTTCTGGGCACTAAGGTGGGTGCAGGGTGGGGTAGGGGGCTACTGCTGTTCTGTCTTCTGGACGATCGAATAATTGTCATAGACGTTCATTGTCTTGCTTTTATCGCTCCCCTGTGACTGAAATGTCCCCAACAGCGTGTTACACCTCCACCAGCACCAGTAACAGCTGTGACTGGATTTGGCCTGTACTGGACAAGTTTCTGGATGTAGCCACATCAGTGTTCAGACACTCTTACATCAAAGAACTGGTCAGTTGGTTCCAGATTTGGTGGATGCCTTCCCTGGCACAATTCCGAGGAGAATTCCCTGTAGACTGGGATTTTATCCACTGCTGGTAGACCCGTATGACCGTACGCTTCCATACACCTGCAGATTCAGCTACTTCCTCCACACTTCCGTCTTTGGCCACGCCCACATGCAGTCCCTCCTTTTAGCCAATCATTAACATCTGCTCTGGAGCGTTTTCCACACATGGAACGAGACATTCCCTGCACTGTATCAAGGGTCGGAGGTTCCTACCACCTTGAACAACCAAGGTGGCTCATTTTTGGTCCGGTATGCTTTTAACGAAATAAAATATTTGCTGCACCAGGACATTAGGACTGCATGGCTGTGCCGGATATTGTGTTGAGCTGGTAACGAGCAATGAGGACGAGGACACACTGCTGTAAAAACCCAGTCTCTATATAACTTTTGTTTTATAGGGCCGTTTCCTCCCAATAGCGTGTCATGTCTGACATATCTCTGAAATATTATATCCCATCATTGCTACTGAAGAAAGACAAGGATAGATGAACTTCAACAAGTGGAAACAGCATTTCTACGACATCAAGTAGTAATGAATGGGATTATTGTTAATGTCACAGCATGGTACATCATTAAAACCCCACCCCTTACTTCTTCACTGTCCCGTTAACTTACCAACCGAAACTGCTGAAGGGTTTGGCTTTGGTTTATGGTGAGCCACTGCTCGCTTTTTTACTGTGTACAGTGTTTCGACTCAATAAGTCCCTCTCTCCGAGCAATATCTGAGAGTTACCCGAGCTGAGGACGCCCAGGAGAAATCAATTAAAACTTGCAGGGGGGCTGAAATCATTATTTAGAGAAACAATAGCCCTCGCTCTGACAGGAAGTCAAATACGAAGGGCAATCGCACATCAAGTACCAACAAGTTGGCAGGGGAACCATGAGCGAGTTAATGGCAATAACTTACTTTGATGGGACAGTCAAAGTTCTCGTGGAAGCCCTCCCTGGTGTAGAGGCCAAATACCTGCACCTGAAAGGCAGGAAGTAAAAAGTGTTAAGAGGAAAGAAACAACCCAGACAATAAGGAGGAGGTGGGGGGAAGAAAAAAAAGTCATTACGAGAAAGCGGCTAAAAGCTAAAATGCTAAAACGACTGCAAAGCCGAGATCTACAGTATTTCGTTTCTTCGGGTCGACCCGGGCCAGACATCACAAAAACATCACATCTGTCGGCAGACTAGTTAACCATCCGCTAGGCTCCCAATTAGTGGACAGGTCAACTCCCTCTGCCCTGCCAAGCCTTCATAGAGCAGTCTTAATCTCCGGCTCTGCTGTGGTCCCCGACGGCTACACGCTAGCCTTAACATTGCAATTCACCTGCACCTGCCTGTCCGAGCTGGGGGTGGGGGGGGGGGAACACAACACAAAAGTCCGAGATCTGGAAATAAAGTTGAGCGGGAATAAAAACTCTTTCATGCCAGCAGGGCCTGCTGACCTCGGTGCCATACTGTTTTTGTTGTATTACTGTGAAATACGGTCTGTCAAATCCTGTTTTTCCAGCTGTCTGCAAACCATTAAAGCTGAAAGGGAAAACTGGGTACGTCCGGGTTTATATAACTAGGGCCCGACTAATATGAACATCTGGTCACTGGGGCCAATTTAAAATGATCAAAAATTAAATATGGTGTACCGACCGATATGATTTTCATGATCCTATGGCAGTTCAAATCTCTAATATGCTATGCATGTCACATTTTTACTGAAGTCCATGGTTATAAAACAACAAACATACACTCATCGCCAAAAGAACAGCTGCACCCAGAAGGAGGTGTGGGATTGCGGTGCTGTTGGGAAGGAAGGTAAAGGTGACCAGGATCAATAACTGATGATAAATTTAGACTGATATGATCAATATTTATTGAGCTACACATACAGAAGTCTGTCTCTCAGTATGGCGTCGGGCCGCCGTGTTTGCTAACCCAACATGCCAGACGTTTCGGTATGGAGCTGTAGAGGTTCTAATGGTGTCCTGTGATAATCCATCCCATGCAGCTTGAACATCCTCACACAGTTCCTTCAGATGGTGCGGTAGGGGTGGAGGTGGAGTGACACCAGGCCTTCTGGACCAAACCATTTATCTTGGTGCTGACCACGGTGCCTCCACACCTGATTCGTTGGGCGTCTCCACCAAGACAAAAGCAGGACTCGTCACTGAAGGTGACCCGCTGGCGTTCTGGATCACTCACATAATAAAAAAACCACTTACAAATGCCGGACGGAATTTTGTAGATATCCTAACATCACCCAAACACTACCGTACGAACCTAGTTTGAAGCAGTTCCCCACCTGTTGGGACAATTGATAGGATTTCACCCAACATCATAAAGTACAAAGCTACACATGTTCTAAAATAGGACCAAATAAATAAATAAACAAACAAATAAATAAGCTCCAAGACGTGGTCCTAGGGCCGTTTCCTCCCAAGAGCGTGTCATGTCTGACATATCTCGGCTATCAGCGTGGAGGCTAAGCGAGACCGGTATTAGCACCTCTGGGGAGCGAACAATGGCTGCCGCATCGATTTTAATTGGCAGAGTCAAGGCGCACGCGACAAAGATCTCGTTTGGCTGCGAAAGCGCTGGGCGCAGGGGTTTATCTGTTCTTAGATCAGTCTGAGAAAGCCACCCGCCTTGGTGCTGATTAGCCTGAGCAGCCCCGTTTAACGGCCGGGTCCAGATCGCTGAGCAGATAAGGGGGAACAGTAAGTGAGGGAAAGCACGGACGGGTGGACGAGGAGAGGGGGTTTTATTTTAAATGTTGTTAACACGGGTACAAAACAGGTTTGCTACGTTCATGGTTTTTTTTTCCCTGAGCCCCAAGGATTACTAAAGTTGATACTGCGCCTGTCTGTCAAGAAGAAGTCGGAGTTATGACCATTGATAAGGAAAACAGGTTGTAGCTTGATGTAGAGAAAGTAGGTGCAGGTTTTACTTCAGTCGACGCCACTGAAAAAAAACAAAACAGCTGTGCTCTGGTTTAGGTTTAGAGCACCTCAGGGTAAGATGCCCCGCACCTTTTATTTTCTCCTACAGAACAGATCACAGCGTTCCCGGGAATCTCTTTCGTGGCCAATTCATATGAGTTTTTGTTATTGGTTTGTCAGCTCCAATAATCATTTGAAAAGGACTCTTACTTTGGCATCGGGCCACCATGTCTGCTAACGCAACAGTTGTAGAGGTGTCTAACGGTGTCCTGAGATTAGCTGAGACTGATAGTTCTCAGAGTAGAGTGTTCAGAGCCATTTGTGCTGCACACAGAGGAATTTGTCTTCTGGGTTTAACCCCTGTATGAAGTGAAACACACACGCACACACACATACACACACGCACGCACACACACGTACACACGCACACACACACACACACACACACACACACACACATACACACATACACACACCCACACATGCACACACACCCACATACACACGCACACACACATGCACACGCACATGCACACACACACACGCACACGCACACACACACACGCACACGCACACACACACACGCACGCACACGCACACACACACGCACATAAACACACAAACACACACACACACGCGCACACACACACGCACATAAACACACAAACACACACACACACATGCAAACACATGCATACACACGCACACACACGCACGCACATGCACACACATACACCCACACACACAGTGGGCAGGCCTTTCCACAGCGCCCTGGGAAAAGTTGGGGGTTTGGTGCCTTGCTGCAGGGCACTTCAGTCGTTACTGCAGGTTCAGGGAATCAAACCGGCGACCATCTTTCTTTTCACAAGGCTGGTTCCCTAACCTTCAGCCTCCAGGTAGGGGTGAAAGTGACATTCACTGACTTTAACATTGACATTAAATAGTTTTTATAAGTCAGAACAGAAAAAATAAGGGCACTTTTTTAAATATCAGAAATGATGAATTTACACACACTGTGCTACACTAAATTAAACAGGAACATGTCTGCTTCTATACTCCTCCTTCTCAGGGGTGGAGGTTTCATTTAGTTTCCTTCTTTAGTTATTTTTTTTTATTTCTTTGCTTCATTTATCTTTTTGTTCTAATTTAACCAGGTTAACTAACCAAGTGAACCATTTTTATTTATTTTGTTCAGTCCCCTTAAGACGTAAAAGCTTGGCTGCTTTGAACATGAGGGTCACCCTCCATGCACTTCTGAGCAAAAATAACTCTCTTAACGTTGGACTCTCTTTATAATCATCATAACATGTGGTTATTAGTAGTTTTCAAGTACTCATCCTATTCTCGATACGCTCAGGAAAGAATACTGTAAAATAAGGAATACTGAACACCATTATATTTCATCATGATAATGATAAATATTGTCATATTGCCCAGCTTGGTCTTATATATCGTCGCTGTCCAAAGAAAAAAATGCATTTTTGTTGATTTTGTGCATTTTCTGAAAATTTCATGATGAATGGACCAACAGAAATGGCCCAAATTCATTGGAAAAGAGTCTGGTCTAATTGACTTACATTGGGATTAAATTAGGTTTTTACCTTCTACTGTAAAGTTGCCATTTTGGACATGCGCAGAAATGATATGTTTATCATCCAGAAATATTTCAATGGCAAATATAGCAGGTTTCGGAAAATACTTCAAATACTAATAAAATATTACGAATTTCGGACTCAACTTTACATGTAACTATACATTTTGTTGAGGCTGCAGCTTTACGCAGTTAGGGGGCATATAGGCCCATTTGAAAGAATTGCTTATTCATGCAATAGGAAAAAAACTGTCTGCTGCTCTTATTTCTGCCAACTGTGTGCAAGTATCAGCATTACCATCATCCTAAACATGTTAAACTAACACACAGATGTTTAACCACTGGAATAAATGGCCTTTCCCCCGTTTAACTACTGTTTTATTTCCACTGGCTCTTTATATGCTACAGCATCACATGACCTTAACCCCCCACGCTTGTCCTAGCGTAAAATGCCTCTTCCTGCTCAAACAGGACGGCGAGGGCAGCGAGGGCTCCCAATCTCTGTCCTGGTGACTGTATTCCCAGCTCTACACAGCTGCCCCAGACCACACAGGGCTTGTTAATTAGCTAATGAGTTGAATGAGGTATGATAGTTCAGACAAAGCACAAAAATGTGTGGGGTCTTCAGGTCTGGGACTAAGAACACCTGGTCTAGTGAAAAGCTCTGAATCAGCAAAGTTGGCTCGTGGCTTGCCTGGTCCAATCATAGGAGAGAGGGGCCTACCTTTCCATCCTCTGAACAGACCCCCACATGCTCCCCGCTCTCATCCAGGCTGATCTGATTTATCTTCACTGAACTCTGCGACAGACAAACAGAGAGATGTTGTGTTCATGGTTTTCTACAGCCTTTAAAAAACTGGGCACATCTTATACGCAAATTAACCAACATCCAAACTAAAAATATGGACCACTCTGCAATAATACTGCTACATCCTGCTACACCTGTAATATGCTTTATATGACAAAATATTAAAAACACCTCCTTTATTACCCTGCTCTTCAGTGGTCAGGACCCCCACAGGACCACCACAGAGTATGTATGATGTGGGTGGTGGATCATTCTCAGGACTGCAGTGACGCTGACGTGGTGGTGGTGTGTTAGTGTGTGTGGTGCTGGTGTGAGTGGATCAGACACAGCAGTGCTGCTGGAGTGTTTAGACACTGTGTCCACTCACTGTCCACTCTATTAGACACTCCTACCTTGCTGGTCCACCTTGTAGATGGACTGTCAGAGATGATGGCTCACAAGACGCTGCCCACAGAACGCTACCCACAGGACGCCTCCCACAGGATGCTGCTGGCTGGATAGTTTTGGTTGGTGGACGATACCCAATTCAGCTGTAACACCGAGGTGTCCAGCAGCACTGCTGTGTCGGATCCACTCACACCAGCACCACACACACTAACACACCACCACCACTTTCAGTGTCACTGCAGTGCTGAGAATGATCCACCACCCACATCATACCTGCTCTGTGGTGGTCCTGTGGGGGTCTGGACCATTGAAGAACAGTGTAATACAGTATACAGAGAAACAGATGGACTACAGTCTGTGCTCCTATATGGTCAGTGGAGCTGATTTGACTGCAGATACAAGGAGCTGGTTGGATGTTATGGCCGATCAGTGTATATCGAACCTGTGTTAGTGAGTTAATAATATGACATATTTACAGAGTGGCATATATTATTTTATGTACTCTTCAAGTACTTCAAGTTTCTTTGATGACCCGCAAGTCTTCATAAAAACATGTCCATAATACTAGTTCTACGCTGGCAACCTCCACATTCTTTAAGTTGGAGACAATGGATCCTGTGTGGACGTCATTAACTTGGAATTGTCGACTGCTCGTATCCATGGTGCTAAAGGAAGCACATTAAAGGCCTGGGAAGATGCTGTTGATAAGTTTGCCGAACTACTCTGAACTCTGATCCAAGCTCCGCTCACTGTCTATTATTATTATCATCATCATTATTAATACTGTTATTGCATCTATTTACCTTCAGTTATTCTACGACTGTATTGTATTCACTTTCTCTCATGTTAATCTGGCCATTTGAAGGTGGGGTGGGGTGCCATGGGGAGGGGTATGGGAGGGAGGGGTCGTGGGGTGGGATTGTGGGGACGGGTTGGAATATTGATTGATTGTTTACTCTTTCTGTCCCTTTAAATTACAATAAATATTTGATAAAAATAAAATAAAATAAAAACATGTCCAAAGCAATAAAGTACGGCGTTGATTTCCATAAGACCAGCATTTAATATATCAGGACTGCAATGGCTCTTATTAGCCATAAGGCTTAATAAATGACAGAATGTGCAGCCCTAGCCTAGCAAACCTGATTACAGCCTTGTGTACTTACAATCTCATACTTCTGGGTGACGTTTCCTTGAATGTCCAGTAGGAAAATCTTCCCAAAGTGGGTGCCCAGAGCCAGAAACTGGAAGTCATTAAAAAACAGGATGTTAGATACAGAACACAGCAGAGAACCAATGTACTCTTGGCATGAATTTGAACTTTAAACTGCTGTACTGGGGTATTAATGCACGTTACCAGGCATGGGAGTGTGTGTGTGTGTGTGTGTGTGTGTGTGTGTGTGTGTGTGTGTCTCCGGCTTGTCCCCTCGGGGGCAAAAAAGTGTGAAATTGCTGGAGGACAGAAAAGCCTATTTATCAGAGCGCCCCAGTGTGAAATGGCATTTTTTCGACATATCAAAACACCTCAACATAATATATGCAGCGGGGATCACATTCTCCCAGCTTCGCAGCGACTATCAAACGCCCTGCATAGGAAGACAAATGCTTTATTTGACGGACACATGTAACGCATATGATTAGGACCTATATCTGCAGTAATTAACTATTCTGCCTTATTCCCAGCTCTCACGCTTACTATCAGAAACACAGTATTTCTACTAATCTAATTCTGTTTACACAGTAAATACTGTCTGAATGACCCAATTCATTTACTGCACCATGGAAAAGTCAGAGACCACCCTTCATTTATCTCATCTTCAGTCAAAACGGCTAATAAATATGAGGTACTGCAGTAACTGTGAACATTTCAGGAGGTTTAAATTCAAATGAAATGAATGAAGGAATTAACAAACTAATAAATGGAATTATAAGTGTAATGTGTTAGTGTACTGTAAGTAGCGTGTTGGTGTACAGTAACTCAGTAAGTGTAATGTGTTAGTGTACTGTAAGTAGTGTGTTGGTGTACAGTAGCTCAGTAAGTGTAAAGTGTTAGTGTACTGTAAGTAGCGTGTCGGTGTACAGTGACTCAGTAAGTGTAATGTGTTAGTGTGCTGTGAGTAGTGTGTTCGTGTACAGTAACTCAGTAAGTGTAATGTGTTAGTGTACTGTAAGTAGTGTGTTGGTGTACAGTAGCTCAGTAAGTGTAAAGTGTTAGTGTACTGTAAGTAGTGTGTTGGTGTACAGTAACTCAGTAAGTGTAATGCGTTAGTGTGCTGTAAGTAGAGTGTTGGTGTACAGGAACTCAGTAAGTGTAATGTGTTAGTGTACTGTAAGTAGTGTGTTGGTGTACAGTAACTCAGTAAGTGTAATGTGTTAGTGTACTGTAAGTAGTGTGTTGGTGTACAGTAACTCAGTAAGTGTGATATGTTAGTGTGCTGTAAGTAGTGTGTCGGTGTACAGTAACTCAGTAAGTGTAATGTGTTAGTGTACTGTAAGTAGTGTGTTGGTGTACAGTAACTCAGTAAGTGTAATGTGTCAGTGTACTGTAAGTAGTGTGTTGGTGTACAGTAACTCAGTAAGTGTAATGCGTTAGTGTGCTGTAAGTAGTGTGTTGGTGTACAGTAACTCAGTTAGTGTAATGTGTTAGTGTGCTGTAAGTAGTGTGTTGGTGTACAGTAACTCAGTAAGTGTAATGTGTTAGTGTGCTGTAAGTAGTGTGTTGGTGTACAGTAACTCAGTTAGTGTAATGTGTTAGTGTGCTGTAAGTAGTGTGTTGGTGTACAGTAACTCAGTAAGTGTAATGCGTTAGTGTGCTGTAAGTAGTGTGTTGGTGTACAGTAACTCAGTAAGTGTAATGCGTTAGTGTGCTGTAAGTAGCGTGTCGGTGTACAGTAACTCAGTAAGTGTAATGCGTTAGTGTGCTGTAAGTAGTGTCGGTGTACAGTAACTCAGTAAGTGTAATGTGTTAGTGTGCTGTAAGTAGCGTGTTGGTGTACAGTAACTCAGTAAGTGTAATGTGTTAGTGTGCTGTAAGTAGTGTGTTGGTGTACAGTAACTCAGTAAGTGTCATGTGTTAGTGTACTGTAAGTAGTGTGTTGGTGTACAGTAACTCAGTAAGTGTAATGTGTCAGTGTGCTGTAAGTAGTGTGTTGGTGTACAGTAACTCAGTAAGTGTAATGTGTCAGTGTGCTGTGAGTAGTATGTTGGTGTACAGTAACTAGACTTTAGAACAAACATGACTAATGGTTCACGTTGCTAGGACCGACTACTTAGGCACTGTAATATGAATGGGAAATAAATCAGATATGTGGTCGTAACGTTCCACACCAGAAAAGCATTGAGTTTTAATAACCAGCGCTAATTTTTGAGAACTAACCAGCTCTTTTTGACGGCCTTTGCGGAGGCTAAATTTACTAGAAAAGTCGGTTTTAATACTAAATATAAAACTCACACACTGACCAGACGTTAAGCTATCTGGTCGAACGCTGAACGAATTACATCCCAAAAATCTGACCTACACTGTGGACACTGAGACCAGGCAGGCGGCTGCCATCTCTGCTTGAAGCGTGGGCCGCAGCAGGGATGAACAGCAGCAGGACGAGTGTAGAGGAACATGCTAAAACACAGCCGCTCCTCTGCACACTGGCTATTGAATGTCCACACACACACACACACACACACACACACACACACCACCCCCTCGTGCGGCACACGGAGTGGTCCCATGCTTCAGTGCAGTCTATAATGAAATGCTTATATTTACAGGCACAGCGGAGCATGTCCGACAGAGCCCCCCGCAATCTCCCCAAATAAAATCAGCCAAAATAAATAAATAAAAGGGGTGGGCCGCAGCAGCCGCAGCGCCTCTTAAAGGGATTTATCAAAATGGAATTGCCCAAATGAAATTCTGATTCGGGGCACTTAAAATATGAGGCTACATTAGGCTCGCTGGAGAGTGTGTGTGTGTGTGTGTGTGAGGGAACAGTGCTAGGTGGCAGACGGTATGCAGGAACGCACAGATAATACGAGAATAACAAAAAAGGAGAGAGAGGGGGAAAGAGAGAGAGAGAGAGAGAGAAGAAAAAAAAATCAGTTGTGTGATGCCTCTTCCTTTGCTGGTGTTGCCTTGTTTTTCTATTTTTTTGGTTAGATGGAAGAGAAGAAAGGGAGTGGGAGTGGAGGGATCCCTAGGGAAAAAGAGAAAAGGAGCAAAAGGGAAAAAAAAAAAGAATAAAAATCAATAGCGGTTAATAAAACATCAGGTGAGGAGACATAACTAGGTATGACTATTCCTCCAGAGCGGACGTGCATGAGTGAACTCGCTGCCATGACAATTTGCCAGGCCGAGCAGACCGCTCCGCCAATGAAAAAATACCCAGCGCCGGGAAAAAAAATAGGAAAGAAAAAAAGAAGATGTCCAACTCTGAAGGGAGAGGAAGTGTAAAAGGAAATGAAAGAAGGGTGGTGGCTGCAGGCTGGTGCGCGTGTCTGCGTGACTGTGTGAATGGAACGGCGGCGTTTCCTGCACGGTTAAGCAGGAGGACGGTCAATTAGCTCAGATTTGCATCATAGAGAACATGGAGACATGACGTAAGAGGGATTTTCAACTTATGCCTTTCCTTATTCCCAGTTGTATCCTAATCCTGACGCTGTTAATGACTGACATAGTGTACGTACATAAGACTGCAGATGTATAAAAACATCTGCGTGCTGCACATACTGTAAGTAGTGTGTCGGTGTACAGTAACTCAGTAAGTGTAATGCGTTAGTGTACTGTAAGTAGTGTGTTGGTGTACAGTAACTCAGTAAGTGTAATGCGTTAGTGTACTGTAAGTAGTGTGTTGGTGTACAGTAACTCAGTAAGTGTAATGCGTTAGTGTACTGTAAGTAGTGTGTCGGTGTACAGTAACTCAGTAAGTGTAATGCGTTAGTGTGCTGTAAGTAGTGTGTTGGTGTACAGTAACTCAGTAAGTGTAATGTGTTAGTGTGCTGTAAGTAGCGTGTCGGTGTACAGTAACTCAGTAAGTGCAATGTGTTAGTGCTGTAAGTAGTGTGTTGGTGTACAGTAACTCAGTAAGTGTAATGTGTTAGTGTAGTGTAAGTAGCGTGTTGGTGTACAGTAACTCAGTAAGTGTAATGTGTTAGTGTGCTGTAAGTAGCGTGTTAGTGTACAGTAACTCAGTAAGTGTAATGTGTTAGTGTACTGTAAGTAGTGTGTTGGTGTATAGTAACTCAGTAAGTGTAATGTGTTAGTGTGCTGTAAGTAGCGTGTTGGTGTACGGTAACTCAGTAAGTGTAATGCGTTAGTGTGCTGTAAGTAGCGTGTTGGTGTAATGCGTTAATGAAATGAAGGGCACTAACAGAGACATTGTCCCTCCTTTGCTGTAGTAACAGCCTCTACTCCTCTGGGAAGACTGTATATTAGGTGGTAGAATATAGCTTTGTGGATCTGATTGCAATCAGCCAGGTCAGGTACTGATGCATGGCATCCTAAGTAACAAAAGCTCCATCAGATGGAGCTCAATCCCTCCGGACAACACAGCTCCACAGCCCTAGTGTCCAGTGCTGGGGGGCTATATGCACACCTCTAGCCCACACTGGGCATGATGACTTCATGTGCAGCTGCATCAATTCTATTGGTCAAAGCCTTCCTAAGGAGATTACACGAGCCGTTTGTGCTCAACGGAGCCCGTCAAGACGGATGCATCATCAAGTAGCTGGAATCACCAATTAGAAGAGAGAAGTGTCTGGATACAGTTGGACATATAGTGCACATGTGCAATCAGCAGCATCATCAAGTACCTTATCATGCACAGTCATGCAGCTAGCTGCGTCCTTCTGCATAATCTCGGTCACCCCATTGGCCAGCCGCTCGTATTTCAATTTGGGCTCCTCCTCGCTGTCCTCTTCCTGTAGGGAACAACACAAACACACATGAAGTGAACAACAGAACACGACCCAACAGTCAAAGTAAGTTTGGCATTAAACACCTGACACATCACCCATACCCTTCATTGCCCTGCTCTCTTTTATCACTTCATGAAACTTCTAGCTTCTATGCGGATGGAGCTAGACCAGGTGAACGTGTAACTGAATATAATATGATTTGTGGGCAAGATTCTGAGCACCTGCACCAAAGCTGTCCTCGGGCTGCCAATTCTCCGTCTTTAATCAGAACTTTATCCCTTCACAGGGGCTCCGTGCTGTCAGAATGCCCTCACGCTATTTCTCCTCAGCAAATCCTCTCAAGAATCTCCACAATGAACAATGAGCTGTTCAGCTCCAGCCTCACTAGTCCAGTCGTTCAACAGCGCTGTTCTTAACAAAGCCACTCAAGTTCAGGTTAAAGGAATGGTTCGTCCTAAAAAAAATGAATGCAGTCGCTCAGCCATGATGTATTTGGCGGCTGAAGTTGGCTTCTTTCGTTTGGCACTGCAGCTAACAAGCAATGGACGCACCTCTAATTTAGGCCATGTTCACACAGCAGCTAAAAGCGGCCCAAATCTGATCTTTTCCTTTATATTTTCTTCTTCAATTTTCTACGACTAAATGAAGAAAAACCTGAAATGCTGATTCTCGGTACTAAACCTCAGAGAACAAGCTTTATGACAGTCTCGGTTCTTTAGCTGCTAATATAAAACCTGAAGTAAGAAACCTGGGTGTGATCTTAGGCTCCAAGTTCTGTTTTATCCCACATGTCAGTTTAAGAAATATTAAGTTCAGCCGTTTCTGTCTCAGAGTAAAGCAGAGAAACTTATAACAAGCGTTTGTTACAAGCTGAGTTGAATTCACTGGAATGGTCCTCTTACTGGGGTTCCTAAGTAAACAAGGGTCATCCCCTACAACTCGAACAGCACCCAGCAGCATGCATCCTAACAAACACTAAACAGAGCAGATCCTGTCCTAAAAAGAACTGCACTGGCCACCTGTTTCTGTTACAGTAGGTTTTACAGTTCTGCTTCTGGTCTAGAACTCTCTTTATAATCTAGTACCAGCTTATACCACAGAACATCTGTTTATGTTTCTGCAAATACCTTCATTCTCTGTGGAGCTCAATTCCATCTTCTGTTAGACAGTCAACCTCAATTGTAATATATATTAGACAGTCACCCTCAGTTCCAACTTCTATTAGACAGTCACCCTCAATTCTAACTTCTATTAGACAGTCAACCTCAACTCCAACTTCTATTGGACAGTTAACATCAATTCCACCTTTTATTAGACAGTCAAGCTCAATTCTAACTTCTATTGGACAGTTAACATCAATTCCACCTTCTATTAGACAGTCAAGCTCAATTCTAACTTCTATTAGACAGTCAACCTCAATTCCAACTTCTATTGGACAGTCACCCTCAATTCTAACTTCTATTGGACAGTCAACCTCAATTCCAACTTCTATTGGACAGTCAACCTCAATTCTAACTTCTATTGGACAGTCAACCTCAATTCTAACTTCTATTAGACAGTCAACCTCAATTCTAACTTCTATTGGACAGTCAACCTCAATTCTAACTTCTATTAGACAGCCAACCTCAATTCTAACTTCTATTGGACAGTCAACCTCAGTTCTAACTTCTATTAGACAGTCACCCTCAATTCTAACTTCTATTAGACAGTCAACCTCAATTCTAACTTCTATTAGACAGTCACCCTCAATTCTAACTTCTATTAGACAGTCAACCTCAATTCTAACTTCAAACCTCTTGGTGAGTGACCGCCACCACTGGTGCACTCTCAGCAGGAAACCACGTTCAGCAGCAAACAAAAAACGTGATATAAATATCAGCAGAAGACGAGGTAACATCATTGCTGCTTTCCACCTCTGGAGACGCTGTTTCATCTAGACTGGAAAGGAGGAGGAGGGTAGAACACAGACTGTGCATTGTTTCTTATAATAGGAGAGGATACCACAGCTCCCTGGTGAGATGCTGCCCCCTACTGTTTGGAGTATGAATTCGACAGGCTGCATCTTCTTACAAGTGGCTTCTTTAAAGCTTCCAGAGAGGAGAACATCAAGCTCCACTCTGGCTTCAGATCCGAGAACATCCACAGATGCTCCTGTTCTTCCTTCCACTGTGAAAAGACACCTGAACTCTATGGAGGTCTAAAAGGAGGTGTAGCTGTTCAAGAAGCTCCTCAATAACTAAATGAGACAGACACATTCGACAAAGAAGCTGCTGGTGTCCCCAGAGTGCAGACCTTAACACCACTAAATGTGTTTGGGGTTATCTGGATGGCAAGAAGAAGCATAAAAGGCTAAACCAGCTTGTAAGACTGAACTTTGGAGGTATGGAGAAACTGAAAGTGAGTCTCCAGAAAAGAACGGAAGCTGTGATTAGGTGTGGAGACACAAAACACATTCTGTTCATTTTTCTGAAGTTGCAACTTGCTTAATGGCTGGGTATTAAATAAATGCAGGGTGGTCTCGGAGTTCTGCGCTGTACCGTATGTCCAAAGCCATTTTCCTTCTCTTCATAGCCCAACAAGCTTGCACATCCATTTCCTGTTCACTCCAGATGTGAAATTTCTAATGCTTGGACATTTGTCATGGTCTACAAAGCCATTATAGAAGAGAAAGAAAGGGATGAAAAAAAAAGAGACAAACTTTCTATGAGGGTTTTGGGGGGGGGGGGGTGTATGATATCTCTGCCGTTTCATATCCCATAATTTCTGCCTCTTGTTAGTGTTTGCCGTTGCCACGCCGACGTGGTGGATGAGTGTTGTGCTGGCGTTTCCGCGCCGCTCCTAATTGGTGCCCTGGGGAGCAGGGGATGAAGGGAAGTCTGTCTTTAATTGCCCCGTTCCAGGAGTGGTGTGACCATCCACAGACTCCTCTGCCACTCACACACGCTCTCCAACCTTCATTCTCTCTCTCTCTCTCTCTCTCTTTCCATCCATCTATCTTCTCTCATTCTCTCTCTTTCGATTCTCTAGTCAGAAAGCAGATTGCATGGCTATGTCGAAGCGAGGGGCTTCAAACCCACACACACAGATTAATGTCAGCCTAAAGCCCAGCATCCTCCCTCCGTGACATCACGTCTCCAGGCTTCGGCACGTTTTCCGCACTCGAGTGGGACATAATTCTTCCCCAACAAGAAATTTCAGAGCGGTGGCTCTGTGACTGTAGATACCAGAAGCACTCTGTCCACAACAAGCATTAGACACACAAGAGAGAGAGAGAAATGGATGAGGGAGGTGGGGTTACTGCAGATGTCCTACAGGGAGCGAAAGAGGCTGGAGAACATTTTCAAACACCAGACCCGGCAGGACGGCCTGCGCACTGCTGACCATTTAATCATGAAGTAAGAAACAAAAGACAGGATTCTATGTGAATAGGGAGAGGGAGAGAGGGAGAGAGAGAGAGAGAGAGAGAGAGAGAGAGAGAGAGAGAGAGAGAGAGAGAGTGTGTGTATCTATTTGGTGTGTGCTTGACAGAAAGACTGAAAGAAAATAAGTGAGAAAAAACACAAGACAGTAAGCAAGAAAGGAGAAGACTGTATGAGAGAAAGAGAGGGAGAAAAGAAACCATGACAGAGAAATTTGTGCGCAATAAGAGTAAGCTTTTAGAAAGAAACAGGAGAAGGAAAGAAAAGCAGAGAAAATGCAAAAAGAGTGGAAAAGAGAAATATTTTATATAGAAGAGAGTATGAGAGCAAGAAAAAGAGAGTGAGAGAAAGAAAGAAAGAAAGAAAAAAAAAGACAACTATAGAGAGTAAAAGAAGAGAAAGAAAAGAGTGGGGAAGGAGGACAAAAAGGAGAGAGAAGAAGAGAGAAAGAAAGAAAGAGGAGAGAAAGAAAGATACTGCATATAGAGATATGAATATCTGGGGTGTGTTTGACAGAAAGAAAGAAGGGAAGTAAAAAAGTAAGAGAAAAAAAGAATGGAAGAAGGAAGACAAGGAGAGAGAAAATGAGAGAATTTAAAGAGAGGAGAGAGTGTACAAAAGAGAGAAAGAAAGAAGAGACTGTACAAGAGACAGAAAGGAGAGAAGAAAAAGAAAGAAAGAAACAGAAGAGCAAAAAAGAAAAAAGAGAGTGAGGAAGAAGAGTGGAGTAAAGAAAGGAGAGAAAGAACAAGACAAGTGAAAGAGAGGGTGTATGTCCAGAGGAGAATCAGAAACAAAGAGACAGAACAAAAAAGGAGAAAAAGAAGACAAATAACAAGGCAGGAAAGAAAGAAAGAATAAAGAGGGAGAAAGAATGAGAGAGAGAGAGATAGAGAGAGAGAGAGAGAGAGAGAGAGAGAGAGAGAGAGAGAGAACAACAGAGAGAGAGATAGAGAGACAGAGAGAGAGAGAAAGATAATTAATCACCTAATAAATGGGAGTCTGTTGGGGTGCAGCAGGAAGACCCAGGCTGTCTGACAGTTTGTGGAGGGAGTCAGCGAGACCCCCTTTACTTATTCAGTCTGAACTGTCTGTTCTTCTTTAAGGAGCTGCAGTGGGCCTATTTAGCCTGCGCTGGCCATTCCACTCTCTACATCACTTACAGCCTCCACCCCGTCCAAGACTGACACACTGTCTGTTATTCACCCTCTCTCTCGGGCACGGAAAAGCACAGGAGTCCTGCGGAATTAGCTGGAATTCTGTACTGGATCTGATCGTTATCCGAGTCACAACACAGTCTGACCAACCTAATAACAGCTGTGTTGTTCATGTGTTTGATCGAGCAGGCTGTAAACAGTAGGCGTACCTCTGTGTTAATGACGAAGAGCTGGAGCCTCAATTATTGAGGTGAGGTTGGAAGTGTGGGTTTGGCAGATGAACCCCACCTTAATGCAAACAAGACAGGTTATAGAGTTGCATGAAGACGGAAAGGCCGGGATACACATGAACCCAAACTGCGTGGAGATAATTCAAGACGGTTGCTGCTCTCCTTTTGAGCGGGCATCATGTTAAGATCTGAAGATCATGAAAGAGGTGAGAAAGAACCAAACTGTAGCAACAAAGGACCTACAGGCGGCAAGACCCTCTGCCTGTGTGCCCACTATTAGAAAAGGACCGGACAGGAACAGTGGACGGACCTGCACAGCATTGTGTAAGGAGGAAAATGGTCCCTGCCTTGCAGAACCTCATCCCAACTGTGAAGCATGGTGGTGGTAGTGGTAGCATCATGGTCTAGGGCGGCCTTGCTCACTGAAGAGCACTGAAAGCCCTTTCCCACCAACACGGTCCTAGTGGCCAAACCTGGAATCACTCTGCGCTTTTTTACTACAAAAAAAAAATGGGAATGGGAATGGGAAACACTACAGATGGCTAAGAACCTTAACGTGCTGCCTTGTAACAGCACACCTTCATAACGAAAAGAAGACTTGCCTTGCACGTGATCACTGACGACTTCAGCTTACGGACAAGACTGAGGACACCTTATTCTTAACAGGTTAAGTAGAGCCTGGGAACCAGCACCATCACTGGCACAAGCCCTGGCACTTTGTTGGTGGAACAGAAGTATAAGGGAACGATAAATTCAAAGGTGTATTCCAAATGACCTCAAGCTGAAGAGATGTTACGTGATGCTACAAGACAATGACCCAAAACACACAAGTAAATCAACTAAAGAATGGCTAAATAAGACAGAAGAAGGCCAAGCCAGAGTCCTGACCATAACTTTATGGAGATGATGTGGTGTAACCAAAAGAAGGCTCTGCAAGTCAAGGCATCCCAGGAATACTAGTGAACTGCAACACACATGCAGGTAGGGACAGTCCAAAGCTCCTCCTCAGTCTTATTCCAGCTAAAGGATGTGTTTGGTGGAGGTGACGCTAGAAGATCTACAGGTTATTGAACTCAAGGGTTCATTTACTACTTCCAGTCTGCACTGGAATTCAGTAATCCAGCTAATTCCAATGAGTTCAACCTACTGCAACTCATACATAAGGTTTAAAGAAGGTGACGCTTATCCAGTTAGCCAACAGCCAGTTGTTCCCACATTAGATATTTCTGGCCTTCCAATGGTCCAATTTAGTCAGCTTAACCTTCAAACTGTATCCTACCTCTGATTCATCCGTGGACTCCTCACCAGGCTTCCTTCCCTGGAAAACAGACTTAGTGTTAACATCACACCAAATGATGTCTCTAAGCTGAAGGCCAATTCCACAAATTTAGTGACTGAGATCTCATGGTGAAGTCATTCAGAGTGGCCTGATGTGGGATGGATCATTGCAGAACCTCTGATGTCTATGGTGGTGAGAGGAACCAGGGCTGGTCATGCCTACAACACCTACAATACTGAGCCACCAGTGGAACTACATGTGCTCCTGGGTTGCTATATGGAATGTTAATGATGGTTAATCTGTATTTGGGGACTATTTTGCCGCACAACACCCTTCATGTATCCCTCCACTAAAACTTGAGTTTTGGAGTTTCAAGATAAGAGATCTGTTTCCTTTGGCTAGGAATATCTCAAAACGATGCCTCAGACACCAGGCAGTGAATTCATAAGCATAATAACAACTTCCTGGTAGGGAGATTTATAGAGGTGGACGTCTGGTTCCCATCACCGCCACTGTAAACATCTCTGACTCCGCAAGCTTCTCCAGAACAGAGCATTTCACACCAAACCACTCCGAGTGACTCTGTTTACATCCTAACTATTTCATTCTACAGCGATTTTGAACATGGTGGTGGAATTCCACTTTCAGGCTCGCGCAGACATCCTGGAAAAGACTGTTAGCATTAGCATATGTGCTACGAACAGACATTCTGGAAGGAAAACAACAAAACATGTGCATAATATGTACAGTAAATGTACATTAGCGGTGTCTGAGGTGAAATACATGCTTTCTAATAAACACAGTCGTTTACCTGCTCCTCTAGTTCCGACATGGCTAACAGCTAACAGCTAGCTAAATGCTAACCGCAATAGCCGCCGATATGAGGAAAACAGCGCTGCAGAAGTCCTGTCAGCAGACCAGACCTTCCGTTTATTGTTTATCTGGTGATAAATAGACACAGGAGAGCTGAAAATCCTCTATGTAGTTTAGAAACACCATGAACTCCTCTCAGAAGCAGAGCTACTGCAGCACTTTGACAGCAGTCACAAGAGATCACATGACAACAACAAGCGCGTGGCCAAGGGCATTGTGGGAAATGTAGTTTGGACTTGCGTTTCGACGGTAACTCTGACCTATAGGCTTTAATACAGTGAATAAGTGTAATAGCATTCAAATATGTTTCATAAAACCGAGACAAATACCTTATGTATAATAATAACAACAACAACAATAATAATAATAATAATAATAATAATAATAATAATAATAATAATAATAATAATAATAATAATCAATAAATAAAGTTTATTTGAGATGTAGGCATTGTGACCCCTGGTTCCCTGGACCCCTTGACCCTTCTAGAACTCTTCTAGAAGAGGCAGTTAAGTTGGGGGTCCTGGACCCCCAGCAGCCTCTGCATTTCGCACCTTGTTTTTGGATAATAAATAAAATGTCTATATTCGTGATGTAGGCATGGTGAGGCCGGGTTCCCTGTCCCCTTCCAGAATTCTGACTTTGTGACTTTTAGGGAGGGTACTAGAGGTTAATTTGGGGGTCTCAGGACACAGGAGCCCCTGTATTTCACACCTTGGTTATGGATTATAAAGAAAGTGGCTATAGGCTGGGATGTAGACATGGTGACCCGTGGTTCCCCGGACCCTTCCAGAGGTCTGACATTTAGGGAGGGTCCAAGATGTTAATTAGGAGGTCCCAGACCTGTAACTTTTCAAAGAGGTCCAAGCAGTTAAACTGGGGAACCCAAGACCCCAGGAGCTCTTGTATGTCACACCTTGGTTATGGATAATAAATAAAATGGCTTTATTTGGGATGTAGGCATGGTGACCCCTGGTTGCTCAACCCCACTTCCCATGAACACCACTGCCAAATGGTGACACCTGGTTTCCTTGACCAGTCCTCCCATGTCTCCTTCCACACTAACCCCCAAATTGTGACTTCAGTGGGGTCCTAGATATTAATTAGGAGGCTCCGGACCCCAGGGACCCAGTTTTTTCCATTGGAAATTTTTATTTTCCGTTTTTTCCATGACAGGGCTATTTCTAGATTGAGCGTGCACCCTATCTCGTTCTCCCGGGATTCAGAAAGAGGTCACCGTTCAGAGTTAATCATGTTTAACCTCAGGTAAGTGTACATCAGGCTCCATGACACTGTCCGAATATTCATCTCCCTGTCTGTACAAGCCTAATGACCGGGAGGAATAACCGACGTTCCCATACCCTCGGCCCCAGCTCATTCTGATGCGTTTGAGAGGACGGGACATTTGATTGGATGCACTTAGACACTTTTACATTTTGATTCGTAACAGACCGCTGCCATAGACGGCCCTGGGATAGGATCATTTGCGACAGCCTGTCAATACGTCTAACGTGATTATGCTGATGTGGTGTGGCAGGCCAGGGGCAGGGTTGCCATATTCATACAGGTTATAGGCGGCGATACAGGCTCTTCTGCTCGGGCACGAGCGGGCAGAGCGGCAGTGATGTTTGTTGGCCCCAGTTAAAGGGGAAATGCATGAATATGACTTATGCGTTCCGGCTTTGTCCTTTTTCATGGCAGTGTCCATTCTGGAATGCTGGAATTGATTATAATAGACTGTGATGGGTTATGGATTATAATAGAACGATATTAAATGAAGTATGCGCTTAAAGCTTGGCCAATATAAGGCTTTGGTTAACTGTAAAGACAAGATTTTATAATCCCATATAAAATTACAGAAAATAAATAAATCTCTATAGTTACGGTAATTTTTTTACAGATTATATATTGCACGGTTACTGAAAGATATTGCATGGTTATGTTTACTAGCTACGCAGACTGATAATCCGGCATGAGCTGGCATGCTGTTGGCAGTCAGTTCAAGATGTATACAGGTGATGTACAGGTAATAAGGTGCAGCCACTAATACCGCTCAATGATTAAGCCATACTGAATTGGTATATAGAATGGGTTCATATAGTAGGTCTACAGTGGTCAGGGTCTGGTGCTCTGCTTGGGGAGGTGCAGGTTGTAGAACAGCAGTAGGGAGAAAATAGCTGCGGTATCTCTCTTTACCCCACCGCAGGTGGAGGAGCCTGTCACTGAAGGTGCTGGCCGGAGCAGCAACTGTCTCTTGTCGTAGGTGAGAGGTGTTCTCCATTACGGATGCCAGCTTGGCCAACATCCTCCTCTCCAATCCTGTACCTCCAATGAGCAATATCCTTGAGCAATATGCAGAGCATAGCGTGGCATCATGATGCAAATCATTTCATCATTGTCCCGGTCCCATTAAACAACTGTAGTGACCCACTATTGGCTCAGTGGTTCAGATGTGGAATAGCACCCCCTAGAGGCCTACAGGTGAGGAATGGCACAAACTCAAATGGGACAAAATGGAGAGGGCCACATGATAAAACAAAAACATAAAATATACAATGCGACATAAATGTTGCTCATGTGTTTAGTTTTCCACCCAATATGTTAAATTTAGCAAATAAATGACTAATAAACTAATTGCGCATTTCGAGGTGTTTTCTCTGCAGACTTAGTGTTCACTCATTTTCACGTCAAACATGTGCGAAAAACTGTGTACAGTTTTGAGCGAAATTCAGAGCTACCTACGACTTTGGCCTAGCATTCCATCGTCATGCAAATTGTTTAAATATTGCCAATTCGTGGAGAACCTACATTTGAAACAATACTTAGAATAATCAGGACAGCCCGGTATGTTTCAAGAGTTTCTCCCCATGTCCAGTTACAACCGCTAATTAGCTCTACTTACTCAAATGATACAACTGCAGTGACCGGTTTTGGCTCAGTGATGTCAGAAGTGGGATAGCACCCTCTAGAGGCCTGGTAAGGAATAGCGTAAACTCAAAGGTGACAAAACGCAGAGGATTGCAGCAACTAAAAATAAATTTAAAAACTAAATAAAATCAAATATATAATGTGGTTAATAAATTCTGATCACATGTTCTGTTTTACTCAATATGTTAAACAGTACATAAACACTAAATGGGAATTTCAATGAGTGTACTCCGCAGAAGAAGCTTTGCTTATCACTTTGAAACAACCCCTTGAATAATCAGGATGGCCCTGTAGTTTTCAAGGGTTACAACCCCTATTTAGCTCTCCCCTGGTCCCATGATACAACAGTACTGGCTGGTATTGGCTCAGTGGTGTCAGAAGTGGGATAGCACCCCCTAGAAGCCTGGTGAGGAATAGCACGAACTCGAAGAAGCCATCACCATGCAAATCATTGTATTATACTTGATCCATGGAGAACATTGGAGAACATTGAAACCACAGCTTGAGTAATCTGGAAGGCCGGGTATGTATACGGCAGACTCTGCATCCGAATCCCATGTTCAGTTGTGACGTATGGAGTCTTTCTCTGAAGAATCACAATCAAAGCAAATCATTCCGAGATCCAAGATTTACACCCACGCTGGCTCCGATGCCTGTAAAAGGCGGTGGTGGCCAAATCTTGTACAAGCCGTAAACAACATGACCGGATCAGCGGGAAAAATGGTGGATGGAAGGCACAGGCTTATCTCGTACAGCAGACCCCGGCCTTGTCCAGAACCCACTATCGGTCTCTTCTGTGTTTTATGAACTACTACTACAGGAGAGCGGTTTTCGACACCGTGTTAATGTCCACTCATCCGCTGTAGCTGTAGATTTCATCTGTGTTGTGTTCTCGGTAAAGAGCATGGTGAATAGTTGAAGAGCCCTCGGGTGCCGAGGTCGGGGTCACTTCATCAATGCATTATCTTTACTATAACCGCTAATAATTGATGAGGAGAAGCATAGTGCTCCCCTGCTTACCGCATCATTGGCTTTGCTCAGTCTACCTTTAGGCTGTTACTGAATTATTCACTCATTTTTCACTTCTGTTCATTAGGTGGATTTTAGAACGGTGATGTTCTACCAGGGCTTCTGAAATCTCTTCTGTTTGGCTCGAAAGAGATGACTGTACAGCATGAGCTGATGTTTAATATCGCTTTTGACCACATCCGGAGGAACTGAACGAGGAAACTTTCTGGCTGTGATTTGAAATCGATTTTGTTGTAGTGGTAAAGGAGGTTTTTGGTTTCTGCTGATCTGAAATCAAGAGGTTCTCCAACATAGACAGATAACATGGTGTGTTTATAGTGGACCATGATCAGTGCGTGAAATAACCCCAACGAGCTGCACCCAGAAGGAATCAACCAACAGGAATGAAACTTGGTGGGGAGGTTTGACAATGTGAGACATGCTAGTGATTCAAGTTTCACACTCGGCTACACATGTGACATAAGCATGGATGGGCTTTATCTCTGTACCTGACTGACCCAACAGCCACGATTACAGACCTCCAGCGAGCAGTGGTGTCCTCCGTGAGTCATGCTGTTAGTGCAGCACCATCGGCAGACGGCTGCACCACGCAGGACTACATGCACACAGACCATTACCACGACTGTCCTTAACACCACGTCACCGTCACCAAAGACTGCAGTGGTGTCGTACCAGACTGTCATGGAGTGACTCAGAATGGCAGCGGGTCATCTTCAGTGACGAGTCCCGCTTTAGTCTTGGTGGAGACGCCCAACGAATCCGTGTGTGGAGGCACCGTGGTCAGCACCAAGATGAACGGTCTGTTGTCACACGTCCAGAAGGCCTGGTGTCCCTCCACCTCCACCGCTACCGCACCATCTGCAGGAACTGTGTGAGGATGTTCAAGCATGGGATGGATTATCACAGGACACCATTAGGAACCTCTACAGCTCCATACCGAGACGTCTGGCGTGTTGGGTTAGCAAACATGGCGGCCCGACGCCATACTGAGAGACAGACTTCTGTATGTGTAGCTCAATAAATATTGATCATATCAGCCTACATTTATCATCAGTTATTGATCCTGGTCACCTTTATCCTCCTTCCCAACAGCACCGCAACCCCACACCTCCCTCTGGATGTAAGTATTCTTTTGATGATGAGGGGAAAA
The DNA here is from genome assembly GCA_024036415.1 of Prochilodus magdalenae. Lineage (NCBI taxonomy): Eukaryota > Metazoa > Chordata > Actinopteri > Characiformes > Prochilodontidae > Prochilodus > Prochilodus magdalenae. The sequence goes on along the minus strand of JAMWET010004614.1, from coordinate 2,879 downwards.
AAGTGTGAGAGTGGTTTGGTGTAAAATGTGCCGGTGATGGGAACCAGACGTCCACCTCGAAATGCTACCTCACAGTTAAGACTAAGATGCCTGAACACTCTGGAGGCATGTGTGGGTTCACTGGTGGTTAATAAATATGGGTATGTATGTATGTATGTGTCACTGGGACCTCTGGTTCCCATCACAACCATCACTGTAAGGAAATCTGAGACACTACAATGAACGCTGGCTCATCAAACCGCTCTGCATGATTTTGTTTACATCTCAGTGAATGAATAATGCAGAGATATTAAAAAATGGATGGGATTCCCTTTTAATGTCTGCCAGTGGTTCACCTTGTGGGAAACCCTCTGAGGTCATGCCGGTGCACTTAGCCTTTCTTCAGCCCTCCATGCTTTTGTCTTCCAGTTTGTCTTTCTTTATGCTAAGCTAAGCAGTGCACTGATTTCTAACATGCTGATTTTCTCTTTAGTCTTTGTTTGATTGTTCTGATTCGTCTGCCTCCTGATGTCCTGCTTCACTAGCATTGAGAATTATTCAGTCCTGGTGCGTGGAGATCAGACTTCAGCCGTAAACCAACCCTGGCCCTGGTTAGCTAGCTTGTAAGTGATCTAATGATGCCATGCTGTTAGCCATGAAGCCTCCTTTGCGTGTTGTTGTGGGTTATAAAGCTTTGTAGAGACTTCGTAAAACATGGAGTGGGTGGAAAGTTGTATTTTTTTGCCAAAAAGTTAAATAAGCAATCATTTCTGCAAGATCACTTATATGGTGGGGTTCCACAGAGGGTTGCCACCTTTCAGAAATGAGAATAAAGGACGGGAGGACCAACACTGAATTCGTGCTTAACGCTCTGCCCTGAGACAGTATATGTGAAATGTCTGTCGTGCCACAGCACAGTAGATGGGCGCGTAGTTTTCCATCCCATTCATTTTTCATGGGAAAACATTTGGAAGTTTGAATTGAAGTTTTTTTTTTAATCCACATGTTGATTTATTGATGTTTATGGCTGATGGCCGTGAAATCAGTACACAGAATTTGTTGTCTTTTCCTCTGTGGTGTACCCATGCTCATTCTGCGCACTTACTGGGATGGTGGGAATTCCGAAACCCTATCCTGAGGACAGATTGACTAAAGACATTGTATTTGCAGTGCTACCCTACACCATCAGTGAACCTACACTCGTCTTAGTTCCAACTATACAACTTACCGACTTCAGTGTTTGGGAACAGTCTTACCTTAAGTGTTTGGGAACGGTCTTACCTTAAGTGTTTGGGAACGGTCTTAAGTGTTTGGGGAAGTTCTTATCTTAAGTGTTTGGTAACGTTCTTAACTTAAGTGTTTGGGAATGTTCTTACCTTAAGTGTTTGGGAACGTTCTTAACTTAAGTGTTTGGGAAAGTTCTTACCTTAAGTGTTTGGGAACGTTTTTACCTTAAGTGTTTGGGAACGTTCTTAACTTAAGTGTTTGGGAACAGTCTTACCTTAAGTGTTTGGAAACGGTCTAACCTTAAGTGTTTGGGAACGTTCTTAACTTAAGTGTTTGGGAACGTTCTTAACTTAAGTGTGTGGGAACGTTCTTACCTTAAGTGTTTGGGAACATTCTTAACTTAAGTGTTTGGGAATGTTCTTAACTTAAGTGTTTGGGAACGTTCTTAACTTTAATGTTTGAGAAAGTTCTTACCTTAAGTGTTTGGGAACGTTCTTAACTTAAGTGTTTGGGAAAGTTCTTACCTTAAGTGTTTGGGAACGTTCTTAACTTAAGTGTTTGGGAACGTTCTTAACTTTAGTGTTTGGGAACGGTCTTGAACGTTTCTTAACGTTTTAACTTTGAGTCTTAACTTTAGTGTTTGAGAAAGTTCTTACCTTAAGTGTTTGGCAACGTTCTTAACTTAAGTGTTTGGGAACGTTCTTAACTTAAGTGTTTTCGGGAACAGTCTTACCTTAAGTGTTTGGAAACAGTCTTACCTTAAGTGTTTGGGAACGGTCTAACCATAAGTGTTTGGGAACGTTCTTAACTTAAGTGTTTGGGAAAGTTCTTACCTTAAGTGTTTGGGAACGTTCTTAATTTAAGTGTTTGGGAACGGTCTTACCTTAAGTGTTTGGGAACGGTCTTAAGTGTTTGAGAAAGTTCTTAAATTAAGTGTTTGGGAACGTTCTTACCTTAAGCGTTTGGGAACGTTCTTACCTTAAGTGTTTGGGAACGTTCTTACCTTAAGTGTTTGGGAACGTTCTTACCTTAAGTGTTTGGGAACGTTCTTAACTTAAGTGTTTGGGAACGTTCTTACCTTAAGTGTTTGGGAACCAACTTAAGTATCAAAGACCAAAGTATCAAAGTATTTACCTCCATAGTTCCAACCATGGTTTGGGAAAACGCTTAGATTGCAGCTGTGTCATTCCAACTATGCTAGAAGCTAACTACGCAGCTGACCTACGAATAGAGGCCGTAACCCCACTGCGGCTCATGTAACTGATAATCTGCTCATAGGCGCCGTGTCATTTCAGCGGGCTGGTTTACGGAGCTGAGACACTGTCTGAACACTTACGGGCTGCACTGTGCATCAGCCTTATAGTGTACCGGTCCTATAGCGGGCTGCCTGGGCCATCACTCCATATCTTAAAGGTCTCCTCTCTCCTGAGGACAGTGTCCAGGAGTCACCAGATGAGAAAGAGCGCTTCCCTCGGAGTCGTCCTTCTTTTTCCCTCAGCAGCTGACCTTTAAGCTCTATTCGGTGCCGATGTCATTGTGATGTCTGATCTGACTGACACACACCCTAAACACACATACACACCCCCAACACACACGCACACACTCTCTGCGAGACACCTCGGCCTCTGTGGCCTCTCGCGCTTACGCTAGGCAACGTTTGTCACTCTGCTCTC
>JAMWET010004613.1:0-41633 GCA_024036415.1 Prochilodus magdalenae | reverse complement strand
GGCAGGCATCCTAACTCTTCGGAAATCTTCCTGCAGCTGCTGTTGTCTAGTAATTAAAGATGTGATGTACCATAGGCCTGAAGGCTACCTTAATCCTCGGTGCAGAACGTACACTGTGACACCTTAGCGTGTTCCTCAGCGATCCCTGAACTCCTCCGAGATAAAGTAATACACGAACGGGTCCAAGGCAGCTGTTCAGACTGGACAGGACTCAGCGCCACCACGTACAAGGCATGCATGTTTATTCTCAATATTTTGAGCCTAGCATTGAGTAATGCACCATCAGCGGTGACGTTACTGGGGTAAAGCACACCAGGAACATCACCAGCACATGATCATGAGGACTATAGACTTCTTTTTTTCTGCTTAGTGTTACCCAGCTTTCATAACCGAGTGCTTTCAGGGCCTCAACATTAGAGAATAAGCCACTGTGCAGACCACACAGGGAACTACATATCCCACAATGCCCATAGTGAGGAAATATCCCAAGGATAAATGCAACAGGTGTGGGTTGGCGACATCGTGGCAGGTGGTTATGTCCAGATTGAGGATTTTAAACAGTCCTGGCTCATACAGGTAGAGTGGTACGGTGATGAGCCAGACTAACACCCACACACCAACACAGACACAGACCGTTACGCCGGTTATATTGAGTCTCCGAGAAAGCGGGTGCACAATTGCCCAGTAGCGCTGAACACTGATGCATGCTATGAAGATGGTGGAGCAAGTACATGTTCCCATAGAAGAACCCCACTAGCACCTTACACAGCGGCTCCCCGAAGATCCAGTTATTGCCGTTGAGGTGGTAGGCGATCTTCAGTGGGAGCCACACGATGAAGAGGCAGGTCAGACAGTGCTAGGTTGGCCATGAGGATGGACGAGGGATTCTTCTTCTTGGTCCTGAAGAGGAAGACCCAGAGGGATATTGCCATTGGCGGGGCAAACCCCACAATGAAGACGATGAATGTAGACGAGAGAGAGGGAAGACCCTTGTGAGGTTTCCTTCTAGAAAGCGTATGTCGTAACATCTAGGTAAAATAAAGCCAGTGATGTTTCAGCTTACGAGAATAATTCAGGGGGTGCCGGTAACAAAAAACATCACACATTTATGGCGCATACTCAGGTGGAGTACTGTTGGTCCAGAATTCATCCCCAAAGTCGTAGCCTATGGGGTATTAAAAAAAAAGATGAATATTACTAACATGTACATCTCCAAACTGTTTGCACAGTACTACAGGAGATTATAAAAAAAACCTGTAGGACATCAAATATAATAAGAATATGGTAAATAATAATAATAATTTAAAAATGTATAATAAAAAAAAATGCCATAAAACACATTCAAGAGGGAAAGACTCAATATAGTGAGAACAATAAAGACGTTTAAAAACAGCAATGACAATATTAATAATAAAAAGAAATATCTTAAAGATGGTAGTTTACATTTACATGTAAACATTCTCCTTGTGACTGTGAAACGAATCAAACCATTAGGCCTCAAGTTATAACACCTTAAAGGATACAGAAAGAAATGTTGATAATATTAATATGTTTCTTATTACATTATTTATCTACCGTGCCTTGCAAAAGTATTTCACCCCTTGGTGTTTGTCCCCTACTTTGTTACATCATAATTGAGAATTAAAATGGATTTAACAGAGATATTATGGAGTCGATCTGACAAGGTAGTACAAATTATCAACCAGAAATACAAAATGTCCTAGTTAACATTTACATTCATGGTGTTTAGCTGAGGCTCTTATCCAGAGCAACTCACAAGGCTAATCATATTACAGGTAGGCCGGTGGAGTGTTAGGAGTCTTGCCCAAGGACTCTTATTGGTGTAGCACAGGATAGTTACCCAGACCGGGTTTCGAACCCCAGTCTCTAACATGTGGTGGTGGCTCTCTGGTGGGTGGTGGTGTTATTAGTAAAAATATTAAAACCTGAAAAGTTATGAGTATATATGTGTTCATCTCATGAAGCCTCTAAATACGATCTGGTCCTACCAGTTGAACTGTAAGTCACATAATTGGTTGATTAATTTCCACCTTTGTGCAGCCAGAGTTTCACATTCTGTGGCTCCAACTACGAATGCTCTCCAGAAGCTTGTGTTCCACAGAACATGAAACTTCATTGAATCAAATCCGTCACATCTACAAAACTCCCAAGAAAAGGCCACCCACCAAACCTCACAAACCTTGCAGCTTCAATACAGACTCCAACAACCAGAACCAGAATCAGGATCATTAGCCAAGCATGTTGGCCCACACAAGGCGTCAGGTTTTTGTAGTTTGTGTCTCTGTAGGATGTTATCCCATATACAAACATACTGTACAGATAAAACACAACATATACAGACAGTAAACTATAGACACAGTGTACAACTGTCTGAGGACTACGCTTACAACTTACACTGTGTACACACACTATACAGGCACTGTACATCTGTGTGCAGCAGTACACCATGTACATCATGTCTGAGACAGAACGTATGGTGTATAAATGTAATATATGAGAGTGAGGCAGGACGAAATAACCACCCGACCATGATCCAGCAAACATTATCACTGCTCGGTTATTCATGAGTCTGATGGTATGAAGAAAGAACCTGCTCCTGAGTCTTAGTACACAGAGCTCTGTAGAGCCTACCAGGGGGTCAGGAGGCTAGGGGTGTTGCCAGAGACATGGTGGGGGCGGATCTCTCTCAAACCTACCACTGGTCTCTGTTTGCCTAGCAGGGTTTGTGGTCTTGTCACATCCTGCCTTGTCTTGCCCATGTTTGTCTCTTTTCTTCGGTTTTCTGTTTCTTGTCACTTCCATGTGATTCTGTTTGTTTTGGTTTTTGGCTCCTCCTGTCTCCGCCCCCTTGTCAGTCCCCTCACTGTCCTTAGTTTGTAGCTCCGCCCCTTTCCCAGGTGTTCCTTGTTTTTTTTTGTCCTTGTGTTATACTCCCTGTGGTTCCCTTTGTTCTTGTTTGGTGTTTGGTCCTCCTGTCTGTTTGTTTTTGTGTCCATGGTCCAAGTTGTCTCAGTCTGATTTGCTCCTTATTAAATACTTGCACTCACATCCTGTCTCCTCGTCTAGAAACCCACGTGACAGGTCTGATATAGTGTGTAATGTCTTTGAAACACCTGGCCACACACCGATGCAGAGTCAATGAACACTTTTACTACACCACTGAAGACTTGTGTTTTTATCGTCTCAATTATTATTTTTTGTGTCTCGATTCAAATATTTTTGCATCTAAAGTGGCTGGCATGTTGTGTAAATCATATGATATCAAAAAGAAATCCCAAGATATTACTATCACCTTTATACATTTACTATAATAATAAGTTTGTGGGGCTCGAAAACAAGAAAAAGCACCTGGGGGATGGGGTGAATACTTTCGTGAAAGCATTCTGTCTGTCCGCCTGTTTGTGAATCACGACTCATGCTATACTTTCCAAACAGCTGCTGTGTTCAATGAAGCCTAAAATAATAATGGACAAATATGGACATGTTTTTTTTGTGAACAGTGAACATAGGTAAGGAAAAGAAAACCAATTAAAAAAGGTAAAAAAAAAATTTAAAAAAATAAAAAAACCCAGATTTTTTATTGGTTTTTTTTTTTTTTTTTTTTTTTTTTTAAAATGAAAGAAAAATAACACGGTGCTCAGTAGAGCCAAATGCATGTTAAGTAAAATTTTCATGTATGTGAATAAATAACATGAACCAAAATCCTCACAGCTAAGGACGACCGGAGTTTGTATGTGGCAGGTCTTGTTAATCTGAATCAAAGCAGCACATAGTCCAGTGCAATCCTCTTTAACAGCTTCAGTGGAAATGTAGCTTACCATCCCACATGGTGTTGTAATTGAGCATGTCGGTCTCATTCTGGTCCATGTCTCCTGGAAGATTAAATCCAGACATCCTAATAATCCAGTATATACTTTTCACTGGTTTTAGTTGTAGAGCGCTACACAACACCAGGACTGCTCTCTCGCGCTGCTGTCTCGTCCTGAGTAGGTAGAATACTGGAGGAATGAACACTATGCGGCAGGTTTGCACACGCAGCTCAATCAAAATTCTAAAACCCCTGAAGGAAGAGGATTAAAAGGAGAGTAAGGGGACGAGGCGGCAGGGCGAGAGAGCAGTCTTGGTGTTTTGTAGCACTCTACAACTAAAGCCAGTACAAAGTATATACTGGATTATGAAGATGACTAGATTCAATCGGACGGGACTAGGATTGACATCACCCTGTTAGCAGAGTACTACACTGAACAAGGTTCAGCTTTGATTCATGTTGATTCAATTCACAGCAAAAACCAATGATCCTGGGACGTTATACTGTTTGAGTGAAAGGACAGAAACTCAGAGGCCACAGGATCCAGGTGCAGGATTTTATTCCAATTCCAGAATTCCAGTGAAACACCATGTACAACACTGTATATAGCACCATGATAAAATTCATAATCCATAAGCAGGCATGCACAAAAAGAGATGAGAACCAGGATATACAAGACAAAGAAAGACTCAGAAACCAAAACCTCACAAGCAGCTACTATTTATAAAGCCCACTAACTTTACCCAGGAAATGCAGGTGCGCAAGAAGCCTTGCAGAGTTCTGGTGACAGAGGAGAATCTCCAGGGGCTAATGTTGGGTTAACCTCATCTCTGATCACCAATGATAGCCCACTCCTTTAGCACCGTAATGTAAATTTAAAACTACTGAGATCTTACAGTAAAACTGAACAGACTACGGTGGCCGAGAAAGCCCAACGCACTGCATGTTAAAAACGCGCTGCAAAGTCTCAAAACACAAGCATCAAAACGACACGACTTGCACAACATTAGCCAAACGCGCTGCAAGATGTGTAAACACATGCAAAAAGCCTGCAACACAACGGAAGTGTTTCAAAACACTGAACGGAAGTGTTCCCAGAGCGGGCTGCGTGGACCTGGACGTAGAGCCGAGACCGCCCCAGTTCCAGCAAAAGTTTAATCTGTTTATTAATGAATATTCATTCGGTTTATTGGCCAGGTTCTACGAAGCCCGCTCTCGAATGGGTTCGTCCACTTTCAGTGTCCCTCGGAAACACTTCCGTTGTGTTGTGGAAGCTGCATGTGTTTTCAGTGTTTGCTGTGCGTTTGAGACTTTGCAGCGCGTTCGGTTAATGGTTTGCTAGCGGTCTCATTTTGATGCTTGTGTTTTCACATCTTGCAGCGCGTTTTTAACTTGCGGTGCGTTGGGCTTTCTCGGCCACCGTAACAAACCAGTAATAGCTAGTACATACATGCAGATACACAGATGAGGTAATCCTGAGGACTTGGACGATGTAGGAGAACATGAATTGATGAAATAAACCTCCCTCAGCATAAGCCAATAAAAAGTTCTAGTGAAGGTTCTGCACATAGGCGTTCAATTTAAATCAGCAGCGGCTGATCTGCATCCCAAACTCTGGTTTAGTGAGGTATGATTGGTTGGTGGGACAGTGTTCTACTGAATGACATCTAGGAACCTTCTAAGATTCCATTCATGTTTTCAGCTGGAAGGTTCATTTCCCAGCCTGATCTTTCTTAAAGGCAGGCATTCATAAAACACCTTCAGAAATCTTCTGCAGCTGCTGTTGTCTAGGATGAAGATGTAGAATGTACAATAGGCCTGAAGGCAACCTTCATCCTCCGGGCAGAACGTACACTGTGACACCTCAGCGTGTTCCTCACGTGATCCCTGAACTCCTCCGAGATAAAGTAATACACAAACGGGTCCAGGCAGCTGTTCAGACTGGACAGGCTCAGCGTGACCACGTACAAGGCATGCATGTTATTCTCAATATTTTGAGCCAGCAGTGAGTAATGCACCATCAGCGTGACGTTACTGGGGGTAAAGCACACCAGGAACATCACCAGCACAATGACCATGAGGACTATAGACTTCTTTTTCTGCTTAGTGTTACCAGCTTTCATAACAGAGTGCTTCAGGGCCCTCAACATTAGAGAATAAGCCACTGTGCAGACCACACAGGGAACTACATATCCCACAATGCCCATAGTGAGGAAATATCCCAAGAATAAATGTAACAGTTGTGGGTTGGCGACGTCGTGGCAGGTGGTTATGTCCAGATTGAGGAGTTTAACAGTCTGCTCATACAGGTAGAGTGGTACGGTGATGAGCCAGACTAACACCCACACACCAACACAGACACAGACCGTTACCCGGTTATTGAGCTTCCGAGAAAGCGGGTGCACAATTGCCCAGTAGCGCTGCACACTGATACATGCTATGAAGATGGTGGAGCAGTACATGTTCCCATAGAAGAACCCCACTAGCACCTTACACAGCGGCTCCCCGAAGATCCAGTTATTGCCGTTGAGGTGGTAGGCGATCTTCAGTGGGAGCCACACGATGAAGAGCAGGTCAGCCAGTGCTAGATTGGCCATGAGGATGGACGTGGGATTCTTCTTCTTCGTCCTGAAGAGGAAGACCCAGAGGGATATTGCATTGGCGGGCAACCCAACAATGAAGACGATGATGTAGACGAGAGAGAGGAAGACCCTTGTGAGGTTTCCTTGTAGAAAGCGTATGTCGTAATGTCTAGGTAATATAAAGCCAGTGTTGTTCAGCTTACGAGATAATAGAGGGGGTGCCGTAACAAAAAACATCACATTTCGTTCGGCCTCAGCTGGAGTACTGTTGGTCCAGAATCCATCCCTGAAGTCATAGCCTATGGGGTATTAAATAAAAAGATGAATATTACTAACATGTACATCTCCAACTGTTGCACAGTACTACAGAGATTATAAAAAACTGTAGGACATCAAATATAATAAGAATATGGTAAATAATAATAATAATAATAATAAAAAAATTATAATGAATAAAATGCATAAAACACATTCAAGGGAGAAAGCCTCATGACACTGAGAGCAATAAGACGTTTAAAAACAGCAATGACAATATTAATAATAAAAAGAAAAATCTGAAAGATGGTAGTTACATTTATATGTAAACATTCTCCTTGTGACTGTGAAACGAATCAAACCATTAGCTCTCAAAGTTATAACACCTTAAAGGACACAGAAAGAAATGTTGATAATATTAATATGTTTCTTATTACATTATTTATCTACCGTGCCTTGCAAAAGTATTCACCCCTTGGTGTTTTTCCCTGCTTTGTTACATCATAATTGGGAAATAAAATGGATTGAACTTGTAACTTCATCAGTTGAAATTGTAAGTCACATAATTGGTTGATTAATTTCCACCTTTGTGCAGCCAGAGTTTCACATTCTGTGGCTCCGACTACGAATGCTCTCCAGAAGCTTGTGTTCCACAGAACATGGAACTCCACTGAATCAAATCCGTCACATCTACAAAACTCCCAAGAAAAGAACACCCACCAAACCTCACAACTATACTCCCTGTGGTTTCCTTTGTTCTTGTTTGGTGTTTTGTCCTCCTGTCTGTTGTTTTTGTGTCCATGGTCCAAGTTGTCTCAGTCTGATTTGCTCCTTATTAGATACTTGCACTCACATCCTGTCTCCTCGTCTAGACCCCACGTGACAGGTCTGATATAGTGTGGAATGTCATGAACACCTGGCCACACCTATGTAGGGTCAATGAACACTTTTACCACACCACTGAAGACTTGTGTTTTTATCGTCTCAATTATTATTTTTTGTGTCTCGATTCAAATATTTAGCATCTAAAGTGTTTGGCATGTTGTGTAAATCAAATGATATCAAAAAGAAATCCCAAAATATTACTATCATTTTTATATATTGACTATAATAATAAGTTTGTGGTGCTCGAAAACAGGAAAAGCACCTGGGGGGTGGGGTGAATACTTTCGTGAAGCATTCTGTCTGTCCGCCTGTTTGTGAATCATGACTTATGCTATAGTGTCCATACAGCTGCTGTGTTCAAATGAAGCCTACAAATAATATGGTCAAATATGGATATGTTTTTTTTTTTTTTTGTTGGATGGTGACGCTATATAAGGAAATGAAAACCATTAAAAATCCTATATTGGTTTAAATTGTTTTTTTGTTTTTTTTTACAATAAAAGAAAAATAACACGGTGCTCAGTAGAGCCGAATGCATGTTTAATAAAATTTTCATAAAATCCTCACAGCTAAGGACGACCGGTGTTTGGATGTGGCAGGTCTTGTTAATCTGAATCAAAGCAGCACATAGTCCAGTGCAATCCTCTTTAACAGCTTCAGTGGAAATGTAGCTTACCTTCCCACATGGTGTTGTAGTTGAGCATGTCGGTCTCATTCTGGTCCATGTCTCCTGGAGGATTAAATCCAGTCTTCCTAATAATCCAGTATGTTCTTTTCACTGGCTTCAGTTGTAGAGCGCTACAAAACACCAGGACTGCTCTCTCGCGCTGCTGTCTCGTCCTGAGTAGGTAGAATACTGGAAGAATGGACACTATGCGGCAGGTTTGCACACGCAGCTCAATTTTCAAAAACCCCTGCGGGAAGAGGAGTAAAAACCAGTAAGGGGACGAGGTGGCAGGGCGAGAGAGCAGTCTTGGTGTTTTGTAGCACTCTACAACTAAAGCCAGTACAAAGTATATACTGGATTATGAAGATGACTAGATTCAATCGGACGGGACTAGGATTGACATCACCCTGTTAGCAGAGTACTACACTGAACAAGGTTCAGCTTTGATTCACGTTGATTCAGTTCACAGCAAAAACCAATGATCCTGGGACGTTATACTGTTTGAGTGAAAGGACGGAAACTCAGAGGCCACAGGATCCAGGTGCAGGATTTTATTCCAATTCCAGAATTCCAGTGAAACACCATGTACAACATTGTATATAGCACCATGATAAAATTCATAATCCATAAGCAGGCATGCACAAAAAGAGATGAGAACCAGGATATACAAGACAAAGAAAGACTCAGAAACCAAAACCTCACAAGCAGCTACTATTTATAAAGCCCACTAACTTTACCCAGGAAATGCAGGTGCGCAAGAAGCCTTGCAGAGTTCTGGTGACAGAGGAGAATCTCCAGGGGCTAATGTTGGGTTAACCTCATCTCTGATCACCAATGATAGCCCACTCCTTTAGCACCGTAATGTAAATTTAAAACTACTGAGATCTTACAGTAAAACTGAACAGACTACGGTGGCCGAGAAAGCCCAACGCACTGCATGTTAAAAACGCGCTGCAAAGTCTCAAAACACAAGCATCAAAACGACACGACTTGCACAACATTAGCCAAACGCGCTGCAAGATGTGAAAACACATGCAAAAAGCCTCAAAACACAACGGAAGTGTTTCCGAGGGACACTGAAAGTGGACGGACCCGTTCCAGAGCGGGCTGCGTGGACCTGGACGTAGAGCCGAGACCGCCCCAGTTCCAGCAAAAGTTTAATCTGTTTATTAATGAATATTCATTCGGTTTATTGGCCAGGTTCTCATGTTTTACGAAGCCCGCTCTCGAATGGGTCCGTCCACTTTCAGTGTCCCTCGGAAACACTTCCGTTGTGTTGTGGAAGCTGCATGTGTTTTCAGTGTTTGCTGTGCGTTTGAGACTTTGCAGCGCGTTCGGTTAATGGTTTGCTAGCTGTCTCATTTTGATGCTTGTGTTTTCACATCTTGCAGCGCGTTTTTAACTTGCAGTGCGTTGGGCTTTCTCGGCCACCGTAACAAACCAGTAAGAGCTAGTACATACATGCAGATACACAGATGAGGTAATCCTGAGGACTTGGACGATGTAGGAGAACATGAATTGATGAAATAAACCTCCCTCAGCATAAGCCAATAAAAAGTTCTAGTGAAGGTTCTGCACATAGGCGTTCAATTTAAATCAGCAGCGGCTGATCTGCATCCCAAACTCTGGTTTAGTGAGGTATGATTGGTTGGTGGGACAGTGTTCTACTGAATGACATCTAGGAACCTTGTAAGATTCCATTCATGTTTTCAGCTGGAAGGTTCATTTCCCAGCCTGATCTTTCTTAAAGGCAGGCATCCATAAAACATCTTCGGAAATCTTCTGCAGCTGCTGTTGTCTAGGATGAAGATGTAGAATGTACAATAGGCCTGAAGGCTACCTTCATCCTCCGGGCAGAACGTACACTGTGACACCTTAGCGTGTTCCTCACGTGATCCCTGAACTCCTCCGAGATAAAGTAATACACGAACGGGTCCAGGCAGCTGTTCAGACTGGACAGGCTCAGCGCCACCACGTACAAGGCATGCATGTTATTCTCAATATTTTGAGCCAGCAGTGAGTAATGCACCATCAGCGTGACGTTACTGGGGGTAAAGCACACCAGGAACATCACCAGCACAATGATCATGAGGACTATAGACTTCTTTTTCTGCTTAGTGTTACCAGCTTTCATAACCGAGTGCTTCAGGGCCCTCAACATTAGAGAATAAGCCACTGTGCAGACCACACAGGGAACTACATATCCCACAATGCCCATAGTGAGGAAATATCCCAAGGATAAATGCAACAGGTGTGGGTTGGCGACATCGTGGCAGGTGGTTATGTCCAGATTGAGGATTTTAACAGTCTGCTCATACAGGTAGAGTGGTACGGTGATGAGCCAGACTAACACCCACACACCAACACAGACACAGACCGTTACCCGGTTATTGAGTCTCCGAGAAAGCGGGTGCACAATTGCCCAGTAGCGCTGAACACTGATGCATGCTATGAAGATGGTGGAGCAGTACATGTTCCCATAGAAGAACCCCACTAGCACCTTACACAGCGGCTCCCCGAAGATCCAGTTATTGCCGTTGAGGTGGTAGGCGATCTTCAGTGGGAGCCACACGATGAAGAGCAGGTCAGACAGTGCTAGGTTGGCCATGAGGATGGACGAGGGATTCTTCTTCTTGGTCCTGAAGAGGAAGACCCAGAGGGATATTGCATTGGCGGGCAACCCCACAATGAAGACGATGATGTAGACGAGAGAGAGGAAGACCCTTGTGAGGTTTCCTTCTAGAAAGCGTATGTCGTAACATCTAGGTAAAATAAAGCCAGTGATGTTCAGCTTACGAGATAATTCAGGGGGTGCGGTAACAAAAAACATCACATATGGCGCATACTCAGGTGGAGTACTGTTGGTCCAGAATTCATCCCCAAAGTCGTAGCCTATGGGGTATTAAAAAAAAAAGATGAATATTACTAACATGTACATCTCCAACTGTTGCACAGTACTACAGAGATTATAAAAAAACCTGTAGGACATCAAATATAATAAGAATATGGTAAATAATAATAATAATTTAAAAAATGTATAATAAATAAAATGCATAAAACACATTCAAGAGGGAAAGACTCAATATAGTGAGAACAATAAGACGTTTAAAAACAGCAATGACAATATTAATAATAAAAAGAAATATCTGAAAGATGGTAGTTACATTTATATGTAAACATTCTCCTTGTGACTGTGAAACGAATCAAACCATTAGCCCTCAAAGTTATAACACCTTAAAGGATACAGAAAGAAATGTTGATAATATTAATATGTTTCTTATTACATTATTTATCTACCGTGCCTTGCAAAAGTATTCACCCCTTGGTGTTTGTCCCTACTTTGTTACATCATAATTGAGAATTAAAATGGATTTAACAGAGATTTTATGGAGTCGATCTGACAAGTTAGTACAAATTATCAACCTGAAATACAAAATGTCCTTGTTAACATTTACATTCATGGTGTTTAGCTGAGGCTCTTATCCAGAGCAACTCACAAGGTTAATCATATTACAGGTAGGCCGGTGGAGTGTTAGGAGTCTTGCCCAAGGACTCTTATTGGTGTAGCACAGGATAGTTACCCAGACCGGGTTTCGAACCCCAGTCTCTAACATGTGGTGGTGGCTCTCTGGTGGGTGGTGGTGTTATTAGTAAAAATATTAAAACCTGAAAAGTTATGAGTATATATGTGTTCATCTCATGAAGCCTCTAAATACGATCTGGTCCTACCAGTTGAACTGTAAGTCACATAATTGGTTGATTAATTTCCACCTTTGTGCAGCCAGAGTTTCACATTCTGTGGCTCCAACTACGAATGCTCTCCAGAAGCTTGTGTTCCACAGAACATGAAACTTCATTGAATCAAATCCGTCACATCTACAAAACTCCCAAGAAAAGGCCGCCGACCAAACCTCACAAACCTTACAGCTTCAATACAGACTCCAACAACCAGAACCAGAATCAGGATCATTAGCCAAGCATGTTGGCCCACACGAGGCGTCAGGTTTTTGTAGTTTGTGTCTCTGTAGGATGTTATCCCATATACAAACATACTGTACAGATAAAACACAACATATACAGACAGTAAACTATAGACACAGTGTACAACTGTCTGAGGGCTACGCATACAACTTACACTGTGTACACACACTATACAGGCACTGTACATCTGTGTGCAGCAGTACACCATGTACATCATGTCTGAGACAGAACGTATGGTGTATAAATGTAATATATGAGAGTGAGGCAGGACGAAATAACCACCCGACCATGATCCAGCAAACATTATCACTGCTCGGTTATTCATGAGTCTGATGGTATGAAGAAAGAACCTGCTCCTGAGTCTTAGTACACAGAGCTCTGTAGAGCCTACCAGGGGGTCAGGAGGCTAGGGGTGTTGCCAGAGACATGGTGGGGGCGGATCTCTCTCAAACCTACCACTGGTCTCTGTTTGCCTAGCAGGGTTTGTGGTCTTGTCACATCCTGCCTTGTCTTGCCCATGTTTGTCTCTTTTCTTCGGTTTTCTGTTTCTTGTCACTTCCATGTGCTTCTGTTTGTTTTGGTTTTTGGCTCCTCCTGTCTCCGCCCCCTTGTCAGTCCCCTCACCTGTCCTTAGTTTGTAGCTCCGCCCCTTTCCCAGGTGTTCCTTGTTAGTCCTTGTGTTATACTCCCTGTGGTTCCCTTTGTTCTTGTTTGGTGTTTGGTCCTCCTGTCTGTTGTTTTTGTGTCCATGGTCCAAGTTGTCTCAGTCTGATTTGCTCCTTATTAAATACTTGCACTCACATCCTGTCTCCTCGTCTAGACCCCACGTGACAGGTCTGATATAGTGTGGAATGTCTTGAACACCTGGCCACACCAATGTAGGGTCAATGAACACTTTTACTACACCACTGAAGACTTGTGTTTTTATCGTCTCAATTATTATTTTTTGTGTCTCAATTCAAATATTTTGCATCTAAAGTGTTTGGCATGTTGTGTAAATCATATGATATCAAAAAGAAATCCCAAAATATCACTATCATTTTTATATATTGACTATAATAATAAGTTTGTGGTGCTCGAAAACAAGAAAAGCACCTGGGGGGTGGGGTGAATACTTTCGTGAAGCATTCTGTCTGTCCGCCTGTTTGTGAATCATGACTTATGCTATACTGTCCATACAGCTGCTGTGTTCCAATGAAGCCTACAAATAATATGGTCAAATATGGACATCTTTTTTTTTGTTGGACGGTGACGATATATAAGGAAATGAAAACCATTAAAAATCCTATATTGGTTTAAATTGTGTGTTTGTTTTTTTTATTGTTTTTTATTTTTATTTTTTTTACAATGAAAAAAATAACACGGTGCTCAGTAGAGCCGAATGCATGTTTAATAACATTTTCATATAATCCTCACAGCTAAGGACGACCGGTGTTTGGATGTGGCAGGTCTTGTTAATCTGAATCAAAGCAGCACATAGTCCAGTGCAATCCTCTTTAACAGCTTCAGTGGAAATGTAGCTTACCTTCCCACATGGTGTTGTAGTTGAGCATGTCAGTCTCATTCTGGTCCATGTCTCCTGGAGGATTAAATCCAGTCTTCCTAATAATCCAGTATGTTCTTTTCACTGGCTTTAGTTGTAGAGCGCTACAAAACACCAGGACTGCTCTCTCGCGCTGCTGTCTCGTCCTGAGTAGGTAGAATACTGGAAGAATGGACACTATGCGGCAGGTTTGCACACGCAGCTCAATTTTCAAAAACCCCTGCGGGAAGAGGAGTAAAAACCAGTAAGGGGACGAGGCGGCAGGGCGAGAGAGCAGTCTTGGTGTTTTGTAGCACTCTACAACTAAAGCCAGTACAAAGTATACACTGGATTATGAAGATGACTAGATTCAATCGGACGGGACTAGGATTGACATCACCCTGTTAGCAGAGTACTACACTGAACAAGGTTCAGCTTTGATTCATGTTGATTCAATTCACAGCAAAAACCAATGATCCTGGGACGTTATACTGTTTGAGTGAAAGGACAGAAACTCAGAGGCCACAGGATCCAGGTGCAGGATTTTATTCCAATTCCAGAATTCCAGTGAAACACCATGTACAACATTGTATATAGCACCATGATAAAATTCATAATCCATAAGCAGGCATGCACAAAAAGAGATGAGAACCAGGATATACAAGACAAAGAAAGACTCCAAAGAAAGAAACCAAAACCTCACAAGCAGCTACTATTTATAAAGCCCACTAACTTTACCCAGGAAATGCAGGTGCGCAAGAAGCCTTGCAGAGTTCTGGTGACAGAGGAGAATCTCCAGGGGCTAATGTTGGGTTAACCTCATCTCTGATCACCAATGATAGCCCACTCCTTTAGCACCGTAATGTAAATTTAAAACTACTGAGATCTTACAGTAAAACTGAACAGACTACGGTGGCCGAGAAAGCCCAACGCACTGCATGTTAAAAACGCACTGCAAAGTCTCAAAACACAAGCATCAAAACGACACGACTTGCACAACATTAGCCAAACGCGCTGCAAGATGTGAAAACACATGCAAAAAGCCTCAAAACACAACGGAAGTGTTTCCGAGGGACACTGAAAGTGGACGGACCCGTTCCAGAGCGGGCTGCGTGGACCTGGACGTAGAGCCGAGACCGCCCCAGTTCCAGCAAAAGTTTAATCTGTTTATTAATGAATATTCATTCGGTTTATTGGCCAGGTTCTACGAAGCCCGCTCTCGAATGGGTTCGTCCACTTTCAGTGTCCCTCGGAAACACTTCCGTTGTGTTGTGGAAGCTGCATGTGTTTTCAGTGTTTGCTGTGCGTTTGAGACTTTGCAGCGCGTTCAGTTAATGGTTTGCTAGCGGTCTCATTTTGATGCTTGTGTTTTCACATCTTGCAGCGCGTTTTTAACTTGCAGTGCGTTGGGCTTTCTCGGCCACCGTAACAAACCAGTAATAGCTAGTACATACATGCAGATACACAGATGAGGTAATCCTGAGGAACGATGTATATAACATGAAAATAATAAAAACAGCATAAGCCAATGAAAAGTTGCAATTTCTGCACATAGGCGTTCAATTTAAATCAGCAGTGGCTGATCTGCATCCCAAACTCTGGTTTAGTGAGGTATGATTGGTTGGTGGGACAGTGTTCTACTGAATGACATCTAGGAACCTTCTAAGATTCCATTCATGTTTTCAGCTGGAAGTTTCATTTCCCAGCCTGATCTTTCTTAAAGGCAGGCATCCATAAAACATCTTCAGAAATCTCCTGCAGCTGCTGTTGTCTAGGATGAAGATGTAGAATGTACAATAGGCCTGAAGGCTACCTTCATCCTCCGGGCAGAACGTACACTGTGACACCTCAGCGTGTTCCTCACGTGATCCCTGAACTCCTCCGAGATAAAGTAATACACAAACGGGTCCAGGCAGCTGTTCAGACTGGACAGGCTCAGCGCCACCACATACAAGGCATGCATGTTATTCTCAATATTTTGAGCCAGCAGTGAGTAATGCACCATCAGCGTGACGTTACTGGGGGTAAAGCACACCAGGAACATCACCAGCACAATGACCATGAGGACTATAGACTTCTTTTTCTGCTTAGTGTTACCAGCTTTCATAACAGAGTGCTTCAGGGCCCTCAACATTAGAGAATAAGCCACTGTGCAGACCACACAGGGAACTACATATCCCACAATGCCCATAGTGAGGAAATATCCCAAGGATAAATGCAACAGGTGTGGGTTGGCGACATCGTGGCAGGTGGTTATGTCCAGATTGAGGATTTTAACAGTCTGCTCATACAGGTAGAGTGGTACGGTGATGAGCCAGACTAACACCCACACCCCAACACAGATACAGGCTGTAACCCGGTTAGTAAGTTTCCGAGAAAGCGGGTGCACAATCCCCCAGTAGCGCTGCACACTGATGCATGCTATGAAGATGGCGGAGCAGTACATGTTCCCATAGAAGAACCCCACTAGCACCTTACACAGCGGCTCCCCGAAGATCCAGTTATTGCCGTTGAGGTGGTAGGCGATCTTCAGTGGGAGCCACACGATGAAGAGCAGGTCAGACAGTGCTAGGTTGGCCATGAGGATGGACGAGGGATTCTTCTTCTTGGTCCTGAAGAGGAAGACCCAGAGGGATATTGCATTGGCGGGCAACCCAACAATGAAGACGATGATGTAGACGAGAGAGAGGAAGATCCTGGTGAGGTTTCCTTCCAGAAAGCGTATGTCATAACATCTAGGTAAAATAAATCCAGTAATGTTCAGCTCACGAGATAATAGAGGGGGTGGCGTAACAGCAACAATTATACTTGGTGGCTTATGTGGATTGACGTTTTCCCAGAATGGCTTCCTGTAGTCATAGTCTATGGGGTATCAAAAAAAAAGAAGTATGTATTACTAACATATACATCTACAACACTTACGCAGTACTACAGAGATGATACAAAACCTGTAGGACAATTATTACAATTAAAATAGGAATATTGTCAATAATAATAATAATAATAACAAAAAAAATTATGAATAATAAAATGAATGGTAATAACAATAACAACAACTATAATAATAGTAATAATAACAACAACAATAATAAAATTAATAATAATAATGATGATGATGATGATAATAATAATACTAATAATAATAAAAATAACAAAAAATAATAACAAGAAAAATTATAAAATTAATAATGATGATGATGATGATGATGATAATAATGATATTTTATCAAAGTATTCCCAAACATGTTGGATCTTTTAACCACACCAGCCATTATTATTTTAGTTTTCTGTCAGAACGAAACCTTGTATCTCTATAAATCTAATAGGAGCCGAATAATAAAAAAACGAATGATTAAACGTTCAGTGTAAGTGAACACTGTTTTAAGTCTTCTTGTTGAGTTTGTTATGAAATGTTGATGGACCCTACTGTGCAGTCTTCACATATCATCGCTGTCCAAAAGAAAAACATGTATCTCAAGAATGACAGCTTTACAGGAGAGGCCAAATACCTCACTCTGTTGTAATGGAGGTCAATGGAACTTCTTCCTAAGCAAGTTTGGGACATTTCTGTTGGTCCGTTCATCATAAGATTCACACACAACGTAAACAGCAGCTGCTGGGATCAAATGAAGCCTGAAATGAGTTTTTTTTTTTTTTTTTTTTTTTTTTACAATGAAAGAAAAATAAAACGGGCAAAAGCATGTTAAATAAAATGACACGAAACCAGATCCTCCCAGCTGAGGACGACTAAAAGACGGCCGGTGATTGTGTGTGGCAGGTCTTATTCATCTGAATCAAAGCAGCACATAGTCCAGTGTAATCCTCTTTAACAGCTTCAGTGGAAATGTAGCTTACCATCCCACATGGTGCTGTAGTTGAGCATGTCTGTCTCATACTCGTCCATGTCTCCTGGAAGATTAAATCCAGACATCCTAATAATCCAGTATATACTTTTCACCGGCTTTAGTTGTAGAGTGCTGCAAAACACCAGGACTGCTCTCTCGCGCTGCTGTCTTGTCCCCTTACGCTCCGTCACTCTTCTTCCTTCAGGGGTTTGTGAAAACTGAGCTACGTGTGCAGACCTGCTGCATTGTGTTCATTCTTCCAGCATGCTACCTATACATGCTTCACCTTTGGGGCTTAACTACTGGAGGAAATAAACCTACTGGGAATTTAAACCAACACCAGTAAGGTACAAAGTGAGTATGCTGGGTGAGTGGGCTCCTTCATGATGCAGGTGGCCCTCTTCCTGCATCTGGAGGTGTAGATGTCTGTGGTGGTGGGGAGGCTGACTCCGACAGATCTCTAGAATCTCATCTGTAGAAGGAGGTGAAGACCAAGCTCCCGAGCCCAGCTTGCCTCAACCGCCTGAGGAAGTAGATCCATTGATGTGCCTTCCTGACCAGCCTGGAAGTGTTGTTGCTCCAGGGGAGGATGGAGTAGGCCCCATCCTGGGCTCAGGTCTTGAAGTGCTTGGACCCTTGCAGATCCTGCCAGATATGAACAGCAGGGGCAGATCTTACTCCCCAGACAACAGGACTGGGGCCAAAGTGTGGGGTCCTGTTACCTAGGGAGTAGGCTTCCACAGATTTCCCACCTGCTCTAAACTGCTTCCATTCTGCATGACTCTCTCAGAGGTAAAAAAGACCAAACACGGCATTAAAAATAAAATCCATGACTGAGCCTTTTAATTTACCTACGTGTATGTATATTAATGGAAATATGACCAGCTGATGTTTAGTAGTGGTTTAAAAGGTAATGTGGGAAACAGCACCAGAATTCCACTTGTCTTCAGTGCCATTTACGTTCTTCAGGTGGTTTGGTCTCATACTTCAGAAAAGCACATTAAAGGACTGAGTTTGAGGCTGCAGTGGCCTGCCCCACCCCACCCCGCCCTCAGCCTCCAGCAAGATCACAAGAAGTTGGATCATCTCCTAATGTAATTCTAGGCAACACCCAGTTTTTGCAGCTTGTGTTTGTGGAGATGCACATCCCAGATCGCCCTGGGATGAAAAACTGCTCTGCTTACCTGTGGGCTAGAGAGGAAACAGAACTGAAGCTGCAGCTGAAAGAGCAGGTACATGGTCACCGTCCCACTGGCGCACACTGGCGCCATCAAGGATTCAAGGAGACTTTATTTCATGACATGTGTTATATGTTGTTGAACGTAAATGTAGTACTCAAGGACCCAGTTACACCCAGAAAGCATCACTTAAATATATAAAATATATAAAAAAATAAATAAATAAATAAATAACATATATATAGAGAGAGAAGAGCAGCGGGAAATTGAAAAAGGTAGCCGCAGAGTGTATTTAATAATTGCTAGAACACAATGGGGTTTGGGCAGAACCATTTTGAGTTGTCAGAAGTTTGAGAACCTGCATTTTGACATACTTACCATTTTAGCATGAAAGACTTTCACTTTCACTTTCATCCCTAAAAGGAGGACATCCCACCATCAAAAAGAAGGGAGATGGGGGGTCAGTCATGATACTAGAACAGAACTAAAATAATAATCTAACCTATATAGCACATAAATGATGCTTTACTCACCTTACTGGGTGGAATGGATGACATTCGTGAGTGAGACAGGAGCTTACTAATTGACTAGCATTTAGTGGGCTGACCCACGGTTATGATGTCACATGACCTTGGTAAACCAATGTCTTTTGACACAGACGTGAGTCAATGGCACACATAATATTGCCAGTGAGTGGACATTTTAAAAAGAGGACTAATAGGCATCCATACAGGTATTGTGTGGATGGAGGACTGGGAGTTAAAGACCGGATGTGTGCCCACCCTATTCCAGGGTGTGGAAGATGATGGCTCTCCATGTGTCTAAAGGCTAGCTCTACCACTGGCAATCCCTTCACATGCCTTGATCACAACCCGGACAGTGATGAGTGATGAAGTACCAGCCTATGTGGTTCCACCTCCATGACAGGGTTCTTGTAGGGTGTCACCAAGGCGATGGACCCCTCCAAACACTCTGTCACCTAGAAGCTGGTGTTCTTCAGCTCTGGCTCTCTAGGTGCTGTAATGGAAAGCTTGATGCTTTTTAATGGCGGATGAGAAATTTCTAATACCTCGCAGAGCTACCTGATGAAGGAGATGTGTACTGTCAATCTTGGGATTTTCATATGCCCTGGACACAACCTGGTTGGAATTCCCACCTGCCAGTCCCACCTGCAAGCCCATTTTAAAGTTGGAGCTCACACATGATGCTGCTTTTGGGTGAGGAGCTAGTGAGGAGCTAGGGGGCAATCATAGGCAGGAGATTAGGGAACCAGCCTTGCAACTAGAGGGCTGCTGGTTTGATTCCCCTAAACAGTAATGACTGAAGGTACCCTGAGAAAGGCACCTAGCCCCCAACTGCTCCCCAGGCGCCACGTATAGGGCTGCCCAGCACTCCAGGCAAGTGTGCTCACTGCCCTCTAGTGTGTGTATATATATGTGTTGCACATCACGGATGGTGAAACTGAAACGGCCGTGTTGAGTCATTGTTATAGCAAGCATAGCTTACCGACAACTCCACCTGGGGTTACCCCTTCTCTCATTAGCTAACCACCAGTGCAAATTCTCACAGGGATGTTTTAAGCATGCTATATACCCCTTTGGAAGATCCGCCGGCCTCAAGCGACAGCTGAGCCAACACCTCGCTTGCCAAGGTGCCAAAGTTAGTTGTGGACTGCTTCATGTGCAGACAGAAGGCGGGGCTGGCTGATCATGCCAAAGCAGGGGAGGATAAAAGGTGAGGAGAAGACTGCACCTTGTTTCCTTTTGCTTACCGCAGTTTCAGTGCGGCCTGCTGTTCGTTTCTGTTTAGTGAATGCACATGCTTGAGAACCTGATTTGGGACAAGGGAGCATGAATTTGCATTAGATTTCCGCACACTGGAATCTGAAAATATGTCTAATGTAATTAAAGTTCTGTGTCCCTTTTGGAATTCAGCTTTGTAATTTGATCGGTGTGAGACTCTCCTCTCAGTACCAGGACTGCCTCAACACCGATTCTGCAAGCGGCACCTCTTTACTACCCCAATGAGCCTCGCCTCACTGACTTCCCAAACACTGCACTCTAGTGCAAAGCTGGCCCATTTCGTCGGATCTGCCCACTAGGGGTTGCTAAAGTTTTGTCTCTGTGTTTGGACCCTGTGCTCATTTCCTTTACTCTGTTATTTTGCTCCTCTCTTTTTCTGTACTGTTGTAAACCTGCAGACTGATCTGGCTTGACTTTCTGATACTCGCAGCTTAATACTAATATAAGAAACGATAAGAAACGATCACCCCGATCAAACTACAAGGAAATTCCAGAGCCCAGAATTTTAATGAAACACATTAGACACATGTTCAGATTTCAGTAAATGAGGCGAGGCTCATTAGGGCAGTAAAGAGGTGCGGGTGGCAGGATCAGCGTTGAAGCAGTTCAGGTACTCAGGGGAGGGAGTGTGGCCAGACCTACTGGTGATACGACAGGGCCCACAGGGGCCGTTAGACTGGATTCCCTGCAGAGTTAAGGGGGTTTAGTCGACAGTTGAAGTTGTTGACAGCTTGCTCTTTGACAGACTGAAGGAGCTGTGAAAGAACAGCTATGCGTTGAATACTTCTCCGTCTGTAAGTCCACAGTGTGCTGGTGCTTCTTACTTCTCTAATCAGATCTCGGTTTACTCTCCTTGTTGTACTGTACTCGTGCCAGCATTTAGGAGTATGACCTTCACTGTTGAAGTCCTGGTGGTCTGTTCACGGTGGATAGGTTTGCATGTCGGAAGCACGAACACTACGTAGCAGATCTGCTCTGGGAAAACGTGTGTTGCTGTAGTTCAATCAGTCAATCAATCAATCAATCAATCAATCAGCCATATTTATTTGCATTGCACTTTTCACATCTCTCAAAGCAGTTCTACAGAAAATCAGTTTATATAAAGGAAAAGGAAAAATAGAGTCCATGTATAGAAGTAGGGAACGGGAAATCTGGGTCCAATCCCACCATGAGCAAGCCAGAGGAAACAGTGGCCACCCCATCCTGTTAGTGCAGCACCATTGGCAGACGGCTGCACCACGGAGGACTACATTCACACAGACCGTTACCACGACTGTCCTTAACACCATGTCACCGTCACCAAACACTGCAGTGGTGTCGTACCAGACTGTCATGGAGTGACTCAGAATGGCAGCGGGTCATCTTCAGTGACGAGTCCCGCTTTAGTCTTGGTGGAGACGCCCAACGAACCCGTGTGTGGAGGCACCGTGGTCAGCACCAAGATGAATGGTTTGTTGTTACACGTCCAGAAGACCTGGTGTCCCTCCACCTCCACCCCTACCGCACCATCTGCAGGAACTGTGTGAGGATGTTCAAGCTGCATGGGATGGATTATCACAGGACCCCATTAGGAACCTCCACAGCTCCATACCGAGACGTCTGGCGTGTTGGGTTAGCAAACACGGCGGCCCGATGCCATACTGAGAGACAGACTTCTGTATGTGTAGCTCAATAAATATTGATCATATCAGTCTAAATTTATCATCAGTTATTGATCCTGGTCACCTTTATCTTCCTTCCCAACAGCACCGCATTGCGACTGCTCTTTTGATGAGGTGTGTGTCTGTAGCTGAGTCTTGTTAGGGCTGTTTCTGTTATGGTTCACTGCAGGTAGATAAAAAAAAAAAAAAAAAACCTATCCAAATGTCTAACCTACCACACCTGACATGCCTCAAAGACATTCGCTCAAAGAATGTAAACCACACATGGTTACACAATGCCTGTTCCTTGGGTTTTGTAAGTGAAATGAAAACAGGACCTATCAGTTTGTTTCATTCTGGAGGCAGCTATCAAGCCGCCGGGGTAGGCAATGACAAAGCCCAACGATAAGAAATGATCACAGTGTTTAATTTAAGTTTATTGCAGCACTTCTTTATTTGTGTGTGAAGCATTTGCACCTGCATGTATTTTTAAGTTCTGCCCTTATTTGGAGAACATCAGGCAGCAGCCTCCAGTCCTCTGTGAGATAATCTGGTGATCTGGCAGTGCTGGGGGGTACAGGAACCTCTAATCACCTTCTGGGAGGTTCTGAAAGCCTCCAGATAAAGTTTTCAGGGCCTTCTGTCTTTGGTGTTCCTACCACTAAGCTTCCTCAGAAACCATGTTACACTAGTCGACCTCAGGGTGGCCCTGTAGTTAAGTGGTTCACCCAGTTGGTTTTTGATGGGCTAGGAACTGTAACTATGTCTAGGATACCTATGAACACCTCTTTTTACAGTTCCCCCATGTGTTTGTCGCTTGGGAATGCCATATCCCAATTTCCCATGTGTTTGGGAATGCCATATCCCAGTGAGGTGAGTAAGGTCTATGTGGGAAGAAGACGAATGTTAAACCAAACTGTTTGTTGCCACTGAAGTACTATGGCACGGAGGCAGCCAGCCATTAGCGATCCAGCATGAGACCCCCGGTACTAGGGTACCAGTAACCCTTTATCCATTGCATGTCCTTTCCCTCCACTGACTGCCCGCTCTGCTGACCTCACCAGAATACTTCATGACCCTCTAGTGGACTAATTACCATACATGAAACTGGTTTTCAGTTTATATAAATATTTTAATTAGTATTAGCATAAAAGTGAATAGGTGACTAAAAGTCAATTCTGCTACTTTAACATTACCCCAAATATTTTAAATATTTATTGAGGTTATTGTAATATTATATTATATATTAGAGTTATTAACCCCAGAAAAAAGCTGTAGTTCTGCTGAAATTCATATGGTATAAATGCTTTATAAGCCTAATAAATATTTTGTACAAGCATCATTACATCAAATTACGTCAAGTGGTCAGGTAGAGTATATATGGTTATAACATACAGGCGTATTATTCAGTAGCGACCTGAAAACCAGCATGGCGTTTTTGGTAAGCGCAGCTTGTTACTGTGATATTACTACATTATTGCCCACTTTTTATTTAAACTATAGCGTCTACGGCCTTCACCACATTTTCAGTTTTAGAGGTACATGTGTTTTGAGAACTCTTCAGCGTTCTGCTCTCCCTGAGTCACGACTGTAAAAGTGTTTCCAGTAAAGGGTGGAGGTGATGGGAAAGCTGCTTGTGACATGCTTACTGTCTGGTTCCTGTCTTGACATGCTGGAGTGCACTTGTTAGAGTTTACACATCGCCACTTCATACACAACTAGCTGAACTATGTTGAATTCCTTTCCACTTGTGTTTTATATGCCATGAACTTTTAAAACTAAATATTCTTGGTCTATTATTATTATTATTATTATTATTATTATATTCTGTTTTTGATCAGTACCTCATTAACACCAATTACTTCAAAGTGTGTGTGTGTGTGTGTGTGTGTGTGTGTGTGTGTTTATATATATATATATATATATATATATATATATATATATATATATATATATATAAACTATATTACTGTTTTGTTATTGACCTATTGATAAAATTCTGAATGATAAACATATGTTTTAAGTGAAAGTTTATCTTTCAATTCATCTTCAACACTTATTGCTTATGAATGTAGTAAATTTAAAGCCAGTTAATTACCAGCATGGTAATGCGTTTGTTCAGGCTTAATACAACTTTCACAACGTACTTTAATTATTTAGTTAGTTAATTACCTAAGGATTTATTTCATTAATAAGATATTGCATATAGACCTCAAATAATGGATGTTAAATATTAAAGTAATTTATTGATATTAGTTACTAATTTACTAGTGCAGTAATTAATTACCCCATAATGAACAGTCACACATGCATTATAACAGTCTAGAAACATATTGTTTGTAGGCAGCCTTACAAATGTGTTATGAATGTGTTAATATGGTGTTAATAGGGTCTTCTCTAAATAATGTATTAACTGTTTGTAGGCTAGAATATTAAATATTAATACTGTATTAAGTGTAAACTGAACTGTAAACTAAAATCATTGTTTCTGGTAATCAAGGTATACGTCGAGGACAATGATTTGCAAAACAACTTTAAATAACAATCTTATCTTAAAGTGCGGTTATTTATTGTATGTATAAGAAGATAATCCTTCATTGATCCCACAGTGTGGACATTTGCATGTGTATATATATATATATATATATATATATATATATATATATGTATGTATTAGTCTATAAGTTTATAACCTGGAAGTATCATTTGTTAGCACACAACTACATAACTACACAAGCGGTTATTAGGAATGAGTGAATGAGTGAGTTCTGCCTCAGTAGTGGTCCTCCAGATTCATTAACAAAGAGTAACTGGTCTTTTAAAAGCTGCTTCCAGATCATTTACAAGCACCTACCTGCCCAGCCTGTCACTGATGAAGGACTAACCAGGCTTTCCCACGGCAGACTCATTTTTCCACGATTACCACCTGCTTTGGACTATTACTTCACCATCGGTTCTTCATTAACTTCGTCACCACTACGACTAGATCAGCATTAGATACTCGGCTGGTGTTACTTTGAAAAATTTCACAATGTAGTTTGGACCAGAAGAGGATGGGTCTAGTTGGGGCAGCAATACCCTGAAATTTCACTATATAATAAACAGTTGAAAAGTGAATAAACACTTATGGATCACAATAATTATTGACTTAAACTAAAGATAAAAGGATAAGAGTCTCCTGCTTATTTCCTTCTGCCTGCATCTCCTGTCTTTGATGTTCTTCCTCATTCTGGATAGTCTATTGGTAGTTATTATCTTGTTGTTTTCAATAAAGACTTCTATACTCCAGTCTCAACCAACAAGCACTGCTATATAAGAAATGGAGATAGAATGGACTTAAGTATCTCTAAATGAATTCTAGTGGTGTCTCAAAATAGTACAGTTAAGTACTAAGTTTAGTTCTATTTATAGTATATATATCTAATAGCACTGATAATAATATTTAGGATGCTAAGTAGATAGTTAGTATATGATGATAGCACACTCTCAGTACTTCATTTAAGTCTACTAAGTACACCTAAATGAAGTAACTTCAGTGTTCTATTTTGTTCTCTTGAGTCACTTTAGTTGGTCTTTATTTGGCTTTGAACTTCATTGATAAAGATCTTTTAAACGTGTTTCATAATTTCCAGACTATCTGTATTTAATCAGAAGCTCCTCCTTTAACCATCCCATTCTTGGCATGCATAGCTGTAGACATTTTTTTAAAACACTCAACACTCATCCTAAAACACTCAGCACTCATCCTAAAACACTCAGCACTCATCCTAAAACACTCAGCACTCATCCTAAAACACTCAGCACTTCTCATAAACCACTTAACACTTTTCCTAAAACACTCAGCACTAATCCTAAAACACTCAGCACTTTTCCTAAACCACTTAACACTTCTCCTAAAACACTCAGCACTTCTCATAAACCACTTAACACTTCTCCTAAAACACTCAGCACTTCTCATAAACCACTTAACACTTCTCCTAAAACACTCAGCACTCATCCTAAAACACTCAGCACTTCTCCTAAACCACTTAACACTTCTCATAAACACTCAGCACTAATCCTAAAACACTCAGCACTTTTCCTAAACCACTTAACACTTCTCCTAAAACACTCAGCACTTCTCATAAACCACTCAACACTTCTCATAAACCACTTAACACTTCTCCTAAAAACACTCAACACCTCTCCTAAAACACTCAACACTTCTCATAAACCACTCAGCACTTCTCATAAACCACTCAACACTTCTCATAAACCACTTAACACTTCTCATAAACCACTCAGCACTTCTCATAAACCACTCAACACTTCTCCTAAAACACTCAGCACTTCTCATAAACCACTTAACACTTCTCCTAAACCACTTAACACTTCTACTAAAACACTCAGCACTTCTCCTAAACCACTTAACACTTCTCCTAAAACACTCAGCACTTCTCCTAAACCACTCAGCACTCATACTAAAAACACTCAGCACTTCTCCTAAACCACTTAACACTTGTCCTAAAACACTCGGCACTTCTCCTAAACCACGCAACACTTCTCATAAATCACTTAACGCTTCTCCTAAAACACTCAACCCTCCTCTTTCTCTCTCTAATAGATAGACAGTCTTCTATCTAACAGTCACCAACAGCCCTTATTTAGTGTTGCCTGTAATTATAAACTCTGGGTTCCCTTTTTGAGTCTTGGTTCCTCTCGAGGGCTCTTCCTCTGGCTTTCAGGGAGCACTGGGGGGCTTGCTCACTGGGGGGCTTGGACCAGGATTCTCTGTAAAGCTGCTTTGCGACAACATTAGTTATAAAAATAACTTATAACATTACCTATAACATTTAACCTATAAAATTTAAATAACTTACACGGCTTACTGAACCACACAGCCCGACATGGCTACGATTTATCTCTCAGCATTCCTTTATTAACTAACGACATACAAACCAAGCCTTGCTGGCAACGGCTCCGCCTACTCACACAACTTTAGTGTCCAAAAAAAGCAGCACACTCTCTTCACTGGAAACGGGTGTGTGTCGTATGGTGCAGCAGGTTTCCATAAGAGGGAAGGAGGTCTTCAGTCTTCAGTCTTCACTGAACACAGCCAGAGAGCAACCTAACTCTCTGATTTAATGCTGAACACATCAGTGTTGTTGGATTTATAATTCTTTAACTACCAATATGTCTGAAGGTGAGTCACTTTCTCTTTCTCCTCGTTCCTGACAGATATGGGAACAAAGAAGTCAGGAATGATTATGAAACGATTATGATATGTACACCGTTTTATTTAGGGGGCTTTGTGGTAAAGTGGTTAAGTGTAGAGACTTGGATATCATTACAGTGGTGGTGATGGGAATCAGGGGGAATTCTGGGGTCAGGCAATTCTGCAGCATTTCATAACAAACTACTCTGAATGCGCTGGTGAATCGCTGGCAGAAATGTGGACAGAGGGGTGGAGACGCAGAGATGTACTTCTTTAGAGTAGACTGAAGGTAACACCATGCGCTTTGATCATCCAGACACAAATACAGACCGCCAACTTCTCAGCTGCACCTCAGGCTTACCCGTCCTCCGCTCTATTTAGGCTCCGATCATCAACCGATCATTTTGGTGCTGACCACGGTGCCTCCACACACATAGTTGTTGGGCGCCTCCACCGAGACTAAAGTGGGACTCGTCACTGAAGATGACCCGCTGCCATTTTGAGTCACTCCATGACAGTCTGGTACGACACCACTGCAGTCTTTGGTGACGGTGACGTGGTGTTAAGGACAGTCGTGGTAACGGTCTGTGTGCATGTAGTCCTGCGTGGTGCAGCCGTCTGCCAATGGTGCTGCACTAACGGGATGACTCATGGAGAACACCACTGCTCACTGAATGAGTCGTGACTGTTGGGTCAGTCAGTCAGGTACAGCGATACTGTCCATCCTTGCTTACGCCACATGTCTAACTTAAATCAGTTGAACAATATGACACTTGAATGGCTTGTAAATTAGCTCCCTAGTTGCATCAAGTGTCTTTGGAGCAGAGAGACTATGAACCACCAGGCTAGACAAAGCTAAAGCTGAATATGGTCTTGGTTATTTTGAAAGAATGGCTCAGTGAAAATCACAAAAATAAATTTCCTCTTACGCCCATCATTACAGTCCAAATTTAGCAGCTGTACTTCATAAAAAAGAGCTATGAGGCTAAGATTGCTAACAAACAATAACTAGCAGTAAAACATTTCAGTAATTAAATCTTATTTAGATGTATTGTAAGAAAATTTAATTTTCAGGACTACTGTTTGTCTTTTAATAACAGTAGAACTACAGTAGGCTTCATATTAGGACAGCCCCCTTTTACGACCCCCGCTGCTATGTGAAATATGCTCTGCTAAACTGACAGAAACTTTTGTGTATAGACTTTTATGATTGAAATATTTAACCTCATACTAAATGGTAACACTGTTAGCAATCATATTTGGGTTATACGTTAAATGCCCTTGACGGTGTACCGTGCCACCATCACACACTGAATATAATTCACCGATCTGCAAAGCGTGTGCTAAACACATTTGCTTAACCACCATCTTCTTGTTCTCACTACAGGCGGGAATAGATTTGCTTTACTCTGGCCGGATGCAGAGAATACTAAAGGTGTGATCTTGGGAAACAATACCATACCAATTCTGAAGAGCCAGCAGACCACAGTCTTCCTCCCTGTGGTCTACATCTTCATCTTCATTGTGGGGTTGCCCACCAACGCCATGGCCATCTGGGTCTTCCTCTTCAGGACGAAGAAGAAGAATCCCACGTCCATCCTCATGGCCAATCTAGCACTGGCTGACCTGCTCTTCATCGTGTGGCTCCCACTGAAAGTTGCCTACCACCTCAACGGCAATGACTGGATCTTCGGGGAGTCGCTGTGTAGAGTGCTAGTGGGGTTCTTCTATGGGAACATGTACTGCTCCACCATCTTCATAGCATGCATCAGTGCACAGCGCTACTGGACAGTAGCACACCCGCTTTCTCATAAGCTCAATACCCGGGTAACAGCCTGTGTCTGTGTTGGGGTGTGGGTTGTAGTCTGGCTCATCACCGTACCACTCTACCTGTATGAGCAGACGGTTAAAGTCCTCAATCTCAACACCACCACCTGCCACGACGTCACTCGCCGCAATCAAACACATTTCCCTGTTGGATATTTCCTGACCATGGGCATTATGGGATATGTAGTTCCCTGTGTGGTCTGTGTAGTGGCATACCTGCTGACCTTTCGCTCTCTCAGCAGGTCTGTAACAGATCCCAGCAACATTAAGAAGAAGAGGAGGGCTGTGATCCTCATGATCATTGTGCTGGTGATGTTCCTGGTGTGCTTCACTCCCAGTAACATCTTGCTCATGGTGCATTACTTTCTGCTTGGTGCAGGCCATCAGAACGAGGTCTATAGGTTCTATGTCGTTGTGCTGTGTCTGGGAAGCCTGAACAGCTGCCTGGATCCGTTTGTGTATTATTTCATCTCAGAGGAGTTCAGGAAACATTTGAGGACTGTCCTGAAATGTCACAACCAGCAGTCATCCAACATGGCAGCAGTTTGCTACAGGCCTGTGAAACCATTAATGGAGAGCCCGAAAACATCATCTACGCCTCTATCTACACGGAAACTGTATCTGACTGACCCAATCAAAGCTCCTCTGGAGAGCTGAATGGGATACTGGTAGCTTCTTAATGGTTAATGGGACATTATGGCTACAAGCTAGCATGCAATAGGTGGAAAATCTCTCGCTGTATATTTATATAAATTATAAAGTGTTATTTTAGCAGGCGTTGCGTATTTTATAATCCACCAGCATTGAACATGTACTGTATGTATGTTACACGCTGCAGCTGGTGGAGGCAGTTACACTTCCCAGACTAATAATGAGTCACCTCTGTGTTGTTATGGGGGTGTTTTAATTATATGGAAATGGGGTCTTGGGTTGAGGTGACAGTTCTTTTGAACTGTAAAGTCTACGTTGACCTGTTGGACAACAGGTTTTACCTTTCTTCAATACGTGTAGTTCAGCCATGTGCCTCCATTTCTAATAGGAGTCTTCTGCCTAGTAGCTACAACTAATGCTGTGCAATATGTATATGTATATCTATATTTAGGTGAAAAGGTGGCATATCAGACACTACAAGAGAGGAATGATATTGTTTTATAAAGCCTTTTCATACAAGCACCCCCCCACCCCCCCACCCCCTCACCCCACACACACAGTTTTAGCACAACATTCCAGTCAGTATTCCGGACTCAGACACAGCCCCACTGTTCTATGAGGCCTGTGGTGTTTAGTTTCCCTGCTAGTCTGTGAGAGCTATTTGTCTGTGTGTTCTTACTTTTTAATAATAATATTTTTATTATTTATTTCACAACTAAAACTCTTAACACTCCTCCTAAAACACTCTGATCTTCTTTGGGTTTGTTGCTATCTGGGGTTGACCTGAAGAGCCCTGACCTGTGCCACCTCCTTTTATAGAAGTCCTATTCCTGGTGGTTGAACTGAAGAAATATAAACTATCCAAGAGAGTAGGAGAAAACTAACATCATAATCACAGCCTTATATATATATATATATATATATATATATATATATATATATATATATATATATATATTATATATATATATATATATATATATATATATATATATATATATATATATATATAGGGCTGTGATTATTTTGTGAGTTTTCTACAACTCTCTTTGATAGTTTATATATATTCAGATCAAACCCCAGGAATAGGGACTTATATAAAAGGAGGTGGCACAGGTCAGGGCTCTTCAGGTCAACCCCAGATAGCAACAAAACCCAAAGAAGATCAGAGTGTTTTAGGGAGGGAGTGTTAAGAGTTTAGTTGTGAAATAAATAATAAAAATATTATTATTAAAAAGTAACAACACACAGACAAATAGCTCTCACAGACTAGCAGGGAAACTAAACACCACAGGCCTCATAGAACAGTGGGGCTGTGTCTGAGTCCGGAATACTGACTGGAATGTTGTGCTAAAACTGTGTGTGTGGGGTGAGGGGGTGGGGGGGTGGGGGGGTGCTTGTATGAAAAGGCTTTATAAAACAATATCATTCCTCTCTTGTAGTGTCTGATATGCCACCTTTTCACCTAAATATAGATATACATATACATATTGCACAGCATTAGTTGTAGCTACTAGGCAGAAGACTCCTATTAGAAATGGAGGCACATGGCTGAACTACACGTATTGAAGAAAGGTAAAACCTGTTGTCCAACAGGTCAACGTAGACTTTACAGTTCAAAAGAACTGTCACCTCAACCCAAGACCCCCATTTCCATATAATTAAAACACCCCCATAACAAACACAGAGGTGACTCATTATTAGTCTGGGAAGTGTAACTGCCTCCACCAGCTGCAGCGTGTAACATACATACAGTACATGTTCAATGCTGGTGGATTATAAAATACGCAACGCCTGCTAAAAATAACACTTTATAATTTATATAAATATACAGCGAGAGATTTTCCACCTATTGCATGCTAGCTTGTAGCCATAATGTCCCATTAACCATTAAGAAGCTACCAGTATCCCATTCAGCTCTCCAGAGGAGCTTTGATTGGGTCAGTCAGATACAGTTTCCGTGTAGATAGAGGCGTAGATGATGTTTTCGGGCTCTCCATTAATGGTTTCACAGGCCTGTAGCAAACTGCTGCCATGTTGGATGACTGCTGGTTGTGACATTCAGGACAGTCCTCAAATGTTTCCTGAACTCCTCTGAGATGAAATAATACACAAACGGATCCAGGCAGCTGTTCAGGCTTCCCAGACACAGCACAACGACATAGAACCTATAGACCTCGTTCTGATGGCCTGCACCAAGCAGAAAGTAATGCACCATGAGCAAGATGTTACTGGGAGTGAAGCACACCAGGAAACATCACCAGCACAATGATCATGAGGATCACAGCCCTCCTCTTCTTCTTAATGTTGCTGGGATCTGTTACAGACCTGCTGAGAGAGCGAAAAGGTCAGCAGGTATGCCACTACACAGACCACACAGGGAACTACATATCCCATAATGCCCATGGTCAGGAAATATCCAACAGGGAAATGTGTTTGATTGCGGCGAGTGACGTCGTGGCAGGTGGTGGTGTTGAGAGTGAGGACTTTAACCGTCTGCTCATACAGGTAGAGTGGTACGGTGATGAGCCAGACTACAACCCACACACCAACACAGACACAGGCTGTTACCCGGGTATTGAGCTTATGAGAAAGCGGGTGTGCTACTGTCCAGTAGCGCTGTGCACTGATGCATGCTATGAAGATGGTGGAGCAGTACATGTTCCCATAGAAGAACCCCACTAGCACTCTACACAGCGACTCCCCGAAGATCCAGTCATTGCCGTTGAGGTGGTAGGCAACTTTCAGTGGGAGCCACACGATGAAGAGCAGGTCAGCCAGTGCTAGATTGGCCATGAGGATGGACGTGGGATTCTTCTTCTTCGTCCTGAAGAGGAAGACCCAGATGGCCATGGCGTTGGTGGGCAACCCCACAATGAAGATGAAGATGTAGACCACAGGGAGGAAGACTGTGGTCTGCTGGCTCTTCAGAATTGGTATGGTATTGTTTCCCAAGATCACACCTTTAGTATTCTCTGCATCCGGCCAGAGTAAAGCAAATCTATTCCCGCCTGTAGTGAGAACAAGAAGATGGTGGTTAAGCAAATGTGTTTAGCACACGCTTTGCAGATCGGTGAATTATATTCAGTGTGTGATGGTGGCACGGTACACCGTCAAGGGCATTAACGTATAACCCAAATATGATGATTGCTAACAGTGTTACCATTTAGTATGAGGTTAAATATTTCAATCATAAAAGTCTATACACAAAAGTTTCTGTCAGTTTAGCAGAGCATATTTCACATAGCAGCGGGGGTCGTAAAAGGGGGCTGTCCTAATATGAAGCCTACTGTAGTTCTACTGTTATTAAAAGACAAACAGTAGTCCTGAAAATTAAATTTTCTTACAATACATCTAAATAAGATTTAATTACTGAAATGTTTTACTGCTAGTTATTGTTTGTTAGCAATCTTAGCCTCCATAGCTCTTTTTATGAAGTACAGCTGCTAAAATTTGGACTGTAATGATGGCGTAAGAGGAAATTTATTTTTGTGATTTTCACTGAGCCATTCTTTCAAAATAACCAAGACCATATTCAGCTTTAGCTTTGTCTAGCCTGGTGGTTCATAGTCTCTCTGCTCCAAAGACACTTGATGCAACTAGGGAGCTAATTTACAAGCCATTCAAGTGTCATATTGTTCAACTGATTTAAGTTAGACATGTGGCGTAAGCAAGGATGGACAGTATCGCTGTACCTGACTGACTGACCCAACAGTCACGACTCATTCAGTGAGCAGTGGTGTTCTCCATGAGTCATCCCGTTAGTGCAGCACCATTGGCAGACGGCTGCACCACGCAGGACTACATGCACACAGACCGTTACCACGACTGTCCTTAACACCACGTCACCGTCACCAAAGACTGCAGTGGTGTCGTACCAGACTGTCATGGAGTGACTCAAAATGGCAGCGGGTCATCTTCAGTGACGAGTCCCACTTTAGTCTCGGTGGAGGCGCCCAACAACTATGTGTGTGGAGGCACCGTGGTCAGCACCAAAATGATCGGTTGATGATCGGAGCCTAAATAGAGCGGAGGACGGGTAAGCCTGAGGTGCAGCTGAGAAGTTGGCGGTCTGTATTTGTGTCTGGATGATCAAAGCGCATGGTGTTACCTTCAGTCTACTCTAAAGAAGTACATCTCTGCGTCTCCACCCCTCTGTCCACATTTCTGCCAGCGATTCACCAGCGCATTCAGAGTAGTTTGTTATGAAATGCTGCAGAATTGCCTGACCCCAGAATTCCCCCTGATTCCCATCACCACCACTGTAATGATATCCAAGTCTCTACACTTAACCACTTTACCACAAAGCCCCCTAAATAAAACGGTTGTACATATCATAATATCGTTTCATAATCATTCCTGACTTCTTTTGTTCCCATATCTGTCAGGAACGAGGAGAAAGAGAAAGTGACTCACCTTCAGACATATTGGTAGTTAAAGAATTATAAATCCAACAACACTGATGTGTTCAGCATTAAATCAGAGAGTTAGGTTGCTCTCTGGCTGTGTTCAGTGAAGACTGAAGACTGAAGACCTCCTTCCCTCTTATGGAAACCTGCTGCACCATACGACACACACCCGTTTCCAGTGAAGAGAGTGTGCTGCTTTTTTTGGACACTAAAGTTGTGTGAGTAGGCGGAGCCGTTGCCAGCAAGGCTTGGTTTGTATGTCGTTAGTTAATAAAGGAATGCTGAGAGATAAATCGTAGCCATGTCGGGCTGTGTGGTTCAGTAAGCCGTGTAAGTTATTTAAATTTTATAGGTTAAATGTTATAGGTAATGTTATAAGTTTATTTTTATAAACTAATGTTGTCGCAAAGCAGCTTTACAGAGAATCCTGTTCCAAGCCCCCCAGTGAGCAAGCCCCCCAGTGCTCCCTGAAAGCCAGAGGAAGAGCCCTCGAGAGGAACCAAGACTCAAAAAGGGAACCCAGAGTTTATAATTACAGGCAACACTAAATAAGGGCTGTTGGTGACTGTTAGATAGAAGACTGTCTATCTATTAGAGAGAGAAAGAGGAGGGTTGAGTGTTTTAGGAGAAGCGTTAAGTGATTTATGAGAAGTGTTGCGTGGTTTAGGAGAAGTGCCGAGTGTTTTAGGACAAGTGTTAAGTGGTTTAGGAGAAGTGCTGAGTGTTTTTAGTATGAGTGCTGAGTGGTTTAGGAGAAGTGCTGAGTGTTTTAGGAGAAGTGTTAAGTGGTTTAGGAGAAGTGCTGAGTGTTTTAGTAGAAGTGTTAAGTGGTTTAGGAGAAGTGTTAAGTGGTTTATGAGAAGTGCTGAGTGTTTTAGGAGAAGTGTTGAGTGGTTTATGAGAAGTGCTGAGTGGTTTATGAGAAGTGTTAAGTGGTTTATGAGAAGTGTTGAGTGGTTTATGAGAAGTGCTGAGTGGTTTATGAGAAGTGTTGAGTGTTTTAGGAGAGGTGTTGAGTGTTTTTAGGAGAAGTGTTAAGTGGTTTATGAGAAGTGTTGAGTGGTTTATGAGAAGTGCTGAGTGTTTTAGGAGAAGTGTTAAGTGGTTTAGGAAAAGTGCTGAGTGTTTTAGGATTAGTGCTGAGTGTTTATGAGAAGTGTTAAGTGGTTTAGGAGAAGTGCTGAGTGTTTTAGGATGAGTGCTGAGTGTTTTAGGAGAAGTGTTAAGTGGTTTATGAGAAGTGCTGAGTGTTTTAGGAGAAGTGTTAAGTGGTTTATGAGAAGTGCTGAGTGTTTTAGGAGAAGTGTTAAGTGGTTTAGGAAAAGTGCTGAGTGTTTTAGGATTAGTGCTGAGTGTTTTAGGAAAAGTGTTAAGTGGTTTATGAGAAGTGCTGAGTGTTTTAGGATGAGTGCTGAGTGTTTTAGGATGAGTGCTGAGTGTTTTAGGATGAGTGCTGAGTGTTTTAGGATGAGTGTTGAGTGTTTTAAAAAAATGTCTACAGCTATGCATGCCAAGAATGGGATGGTTAAAGGAGGAGCTTCTGATTAAATACAGATAGTCTGGAAATTATGAAACACGTTTAAAAGATCTTTATCAATGAAGTTCAAAGCCAAATAAAGACCAACTAAAGTGACTCAAGAGAACAAAAATAGAACACTGAAGTTACTTCATTTAGGTGTACTTAGTAGACTTAAATGAAGTACTGAGAGTGTGCTATCATTCATATACTAACTATCTACTTAGCATCCTAAAATATTATTATCAGTGCTATTAGATATATATACTATAAATAGAAACTAAACTTAGTACTTAACTGTACTATTTTGAGACACCACTAGAATTCATTTAGAGATACTTAAGTCCATTCTATCTCCATTTCTTATATAGCAGTGCTTGTTGGGTGAGACTGGAGTATAGAAGTCTTTATTGAAAACAACAAGATAATAACTACCAATAGACTATCCAGAATGAGGAAGAACATCAAAGACAGGAGATGCAGGCAGAAGGAAATAAGCAGGAGACTCTTATCCTTTTATCTTTAGTTTAAGTCAATAATTATTGTGATCCATAAGTGTTTATTCACTTTTCAACTGTTTATTATATAGTGAAATTTCAGGGTATTGCTGCCCCAACTAGACCCATCCTCTTCTGGTCCAAACTACATTGTGAAATTTTTCAAAGTAACACCAGCCGAGTATCTAATGCTGATCTAGTCGTAGTGGTGACGAAGTTAATGAAGAACCGATGGTGAAGTAATAGTCCAAAGCAGGTGGTAATCGTGGAAAAATGAGTCTGCCGTGGGAAAGCCTGGTTAGTCCTTCATCAGTGACAGGCTGGGCAGGTAGGTGCTTGTAAATGATCTGGAAGCAGCTTTTAAAAGACCAGTTACTCTTTGTTAATGAATCTGGAGGACCACTACTGAGGCAGAACTCACTCATTCACTCATTCCTAATAACCGCTTGTGTAGTTATGTAGTTGTGTGCTAACAAATGATACTTCCAGGTTATAAACTTATAGACTAATACATACATATATATATATATATATATATATATATATATATATACACATGCAAATGTCCACACTGTGGGATCAATGAAGGATTATCTTCTTATACATACAATAAATAACCGCACTTTAAGATAAGATTGTTATTTAAAGTTGTTTTGCAAATCATTGTCCTCGACGTATACCTTGATTACCAGAAACAATGATTTTAGTTTACAGTTCAGTTTACACTTAATACAGTATTAATATTTAATATTCTAGCCTACAAACAGTTAATACATTATTTAGAGAAGACCCTATTAACACCATATTAACACATTCATAACACATTTGTAAGGCTGCCTACAAAACAATATGTTTTCTAGACTGTTATAATGCATGTGTGACGTTCATTATGGGGTAATTAATTACTGCACTAGTAAATTAGTAACTAATATCAATAAATTACTTTAATATTTAACATCCATTATTTGAGGTCTATATGCAATATCTTATTAATGAAATAAATCCTTAGGTAATTAACTAACTAAATAATTAAAGTACGTTGTGAAAGTTGTATTAAGCCTGAACAAACGCATTACCATGCTGGTAATTAACTGGCTTTAAATTTACTACATTCATAAGCAATAAGTGTTGAAGATGAATTGAAAGATAAACTGTCACTTAAAACATATGTTTATCATTCAGAATTTATATCAATAGGTCAATAAAAAAACAGTAATATAGTTTATATATATATATATATATATATATATATATATATATATATATATATATATATATACACACACACACACACACACACACACACACACTTTGAAGTAATTGGTGTTAATGAGGTACTGATCAAAAACAGAATATAATAATAATAATAATAATAATAATAATAGACCAAGAATATTTAGTTTTAAAAGTTCATGGCATATAAAACACAAGTGGAAAGGAATTCAACATAGTTCAGCTAGTTGTGTATGAAGTGGCGATGTGTAAACTCTAACAAGTGCACTCCAGCATGTCAAGACAGGAACCAGACAGTAAGCATGTCACAAGCAGCTTTCCCATCACCTCCACCCTTTACTGGAAACACTTTTACAGTCGTGACTCAGGGAGAGCAGAACGCTGAAGAGTTCTCAAAACACATGTACCTCTAAAACTGAAAATGTGGTGAAGGCCGTAGACGCTATAGTTTAAATAAAAAGTGGGCAATAATGTAGTAATATCACAGTAACAAGCTGCGCTTACCAAAAACGCCATGCTGGTTTTCAGGTCGCTACTGAATAATACGCCTGTATGTTATAACCATATATACTCTACCTGACCACTTGACGTAATTTGATGTAATGATGCTTGTACAAAATATTTATTAGGCTTATAAAGCATTTATACCATATGAATTTCAGCAGAACTACAGCTTTTTTCTGGGGTTAATAACTCTAATATATAATATAATATTACAATAACCTCAATAAATATTTAAAATATTTGGGGTAATGTTAAAGTAGCAGAATTGACTTTTAGTCACCTATTCACTTTTATGCTAATACTAATTAAAATATTTATATAAACTGAAAACCAGTTTCATGTATGGTAATTAGTCCACTAGAGGGTCATGAAGTATTCTGGTGAGGTCAGCAGAGCGGGCAGTCAGTGGAGGGAAAGGACATGCAATGGATAAAGGGTTACTGGTACCCTAGTACCGGGGGTCTCATGCTGGATCGCTAATGGCTGGCTGCCTCCGTGCCATAGTACTTCAGTGGCAACAAACAGTTTGGTTTAACATTCGTCTTCTTCCACATAGACATTACTCACCTCACTGGGATATGGCATTCCCAAACACATGGGAAATTGGGATATGGCATTCCCAAGCGACAAACACATGGGGGAACTGTAAAAAGAGGTGTTCATAGGTATCCTAGACATAGTTACAGTTCCTAGCCCATCAAAAAAACAACTGGGTGAACCACTTAACTACAGGGCCACCCTGAGGTCGACTAGTGTAACATGGTTTCTGAGGAAGCTTAGTGGTAGGAACACCAAAGACAGAAGGCCCTGAAAACTTTATCTGGAGGCTTTCAGAACCTCCCAGAAGGTGATTAGAGGTTCCTGTACCCCCCAGCACTGCCAGATCACCAGATTATCTCACAGAGGACTGGAGGGCTGCTGCCTGATGTTCTCCAAATAAGGGCAGAACTTAAAAAATACATGCAGGTGCAAATGCTTCACACACAAATAAAGAAGTGCTGCAATAAACTTAAATTAAACACTGTGATCATTTCTTATCGTTGGGCTTTGTCATTGCCTTACCCCGGCGGCTTGATAGCTGCCTCCAGAATGAAACAAAACTGATAGGTCCTGTTTTCATTTCACTTACAAAACCCAAGGAACAGGCATTGTGTAACCATGTGTGGTTTACATTCTTTGAGCGAATGTCTTTGAGGCATGTCAGGTGTGGTAGGTTAGACATTTGGATAGGTTTTTTTTTTTTTTTTTATCTACCTGCAGTGAACCATAACAGAAACAGCCCTAACAAGACTCAGCTACAGACAAACACCTCATCAAAAGAGCAGTCGCCCCCCCCCCCCCCATGCGGTGCTGTTGGGAAGGAAGATAAAGGTGACCAGGATCAATAAAACTGATGATAAATTTAGACTGATATGATCAATATTTATTGAGCTACACATACAGAAGTCTGTCTCTCAGTATGGCATCGGGCCGCCGTGTTTGCTAACCCAACACGCCAGACGTCTCGGTATGGAGCTGTGGAGGTTACTAATGGGGTCCTGTGATAATCCATCCCATGCAGCTTGAACATCCTCAACACAGTTCCTGCAGATGGTGCGGGGTAGGGGTGGAGGTGGAGGGACACCAGGTCTTCTGGACGTGTAACAACAAAACCATTCATCTTGGTGCTGACCACGGTGCTCCACACACGGGTTCGTTGGGCGTCTCCACCAAGACTAAAGCGGGACTCGTCACTGAAGATGACCCCGCTGCCATTCTGAGTCACTCCATGGACAGTCTGGTACGACACCACTGCAGTGTTTGGTGACGGTGACATGGTGTTAAGGACAGTCGTGGTAACCGGTCTGTGTGAATGTAGTCCTCCGTGGTGCAGCCGTCTGCCAATGGTGCTGCACTAACAGGATGGGGTGGCCACTGTTTCCTCTGGCTTGCTCATGGTGGGATTGGACCCAGATTTCACGTTCCCTTACTTCTATACATGGACTCTATTTTTCCTTTTCCTTTATATAAACTGATTTTTCTGTAGAACTGCTTTGAGAGATGTGAAAAGTGCAATGCAAATAAATATGGCTGATTGATTGATTGATTGATTGATTGACTGATTGAACTACAGCAACACACGTTTTCCCAGAGCAGATCTGCTATACGTAGTGTTCGTGCTTCCGACATGCAAACCTATCCACGTTGAACAGACCACCAGGACTTCAACAGTGAAGGTCATACTCCTAAATGCTGGCACGAGTACAGTACAACAAGGAGAGTAAACCGAGATCTGATAGAGAAGTAGAAGCACCAGCACACTGTGGACTTACAGACGGAGAAGTATTCAACGCATA
This sequence comes from Prochilodus magdalenae, assembly GCA_024036415.1. Classification (NCBI taxonomy): domain Eukaryota; kingdom Metazoa; phylum Chordata; class Actinopteri; order Characiformes; family Prochilodontidae; genus Prochilodus; species Prochilodus magdalenae. The sequence goes on along the minus strand of JAMWET010004613.1, from coordinate 1,280 downwards.
GCTGTTCTTTCACAGCTCCTTCAGTCTGTCAAGAGCAAGCTGTCAACAACTTCAACTGTCGACTAAACCCCCTTAACTCTGCAGGGAATCCAGTCTAACGCCCCTGTGGGCCCTGTCGTATCACCAGTAGGTCTGGCCACACTCCCTCCCCTGAGTACCTGAACTGCTTCAACGCTGATCCTGCCACCCGCACCTCTTACTGCCCTAATTGAGCCTCGCCTCATTTACTGAAATCTGAACATGTGTCTAATGTGTTTCATTAAAATTCTGGGCTCTGGAATTTCCTTGTAGTTTTGATCGGGGTGATCGTTTCTTATCGTTTCTTATATTAGTATTAAGCTGCGAGTATCAGAAAGTCAAGCCAGATCAGTCTGCAGGTTTACAACAGTACAGAAAAAGAGAGGAGCAAAATAACAGAGTAAAGGAAATGAGCACAGGGTCCAAACACAGAGACAAAACTTTAGCAACCCCTAGTGGGCAGCAGATCCGACGAAATGGGCCAGCTTTGCACTAGAGTGCAGTGTTTGGGAAGTCAGTGAGGCGAGGCTCATTGGGGGTAGTAAAGAGGTGCCGCTTGCAGAAATCGGTGTTGAGGCAGTCCTGGTACTGAGAGGAGAGTCTCACACCGATCAAATTACAAAGCTGAATTCCAAAAGGGACACAGAACTTTAATTACATTAGACATATATTTTCAGATTCCAGTGTGCGGAAATCTAATGCAAATTCATGCTCCCTTGTCCAAAATCAGGTTCTCAAGCATGTGCATTCACTAACAGAAACGAACAGCAGGCCGCACTGAAACTGCGGTAAGCCAAAAGGAAACAAGGTGCAGTCTTCTCCTCACCTTTTATCCTCCCCTGCTTTGGCATGATCAGCCAGCCCCGCCTTCTGTCTGCACATGAAAGCAGTCCACAACTAACTTTGGCACCTTGGCAAGCGAGTTAAGTGTTGGCTCAGCTGTCGCTTGAGGCCGGCGGATCTTCCAAAGGGTGTATATAGCATGCTTAAAACATCCCTGTGAGAATTTGCACTGGTGGTTAGCTAATGAGAGAAGGGGTAACCCCAGGTGGAGTTGTCGGTAAGCTTATGTTGCTATAACAATGACTCAACACGGGCCGTTTCAGTTTCCACCATCCGTGATGTGCAACACATATATATACACACACTAGAGGGCAGTGAGCACACTTGCCTGGAGTGCTGGGCAGCCCTATACGTGGCGCCTGGGGAGCAGTTGGGGGCTAGGTGCCTTTCTCAGGGTACCTTCAGCATTACGGGTTTAG
>JAMWET010004612.1:12500-113635 GCA_024036415.1 Prochilodus magdalenae | reverse complement strand
GCTTGAGGATTTGATTGAGACACCGTGAGTGTCCCAGTACTGGGTGTCGAACATTGCTGTGAGGGAGTTTGATTTGATGTTAGTAAGGTCAGGTACTGGTGTTGGAACATTGCTGTGAGAATTTCATTAAATGTTTGTGAGATCAGGTATAGATTTTGGAACATTGGTATGAGGATTTGATTGACGTTAACTTCTCCAATATAGTCCCGCTAAAAACCTGGCTGGAAAAAAATGCCCACTAGGGTAATCCGTTCCAACAAGTGTTCTTCTTCTCTTTCCTTCTTCTAGTTCTGGTTCTACGGGTCTAAATTCTAGCTGCTGTGTTTGGTGTTAAGGGAATGCTAAAAACTCACTCTTCATACTAGTCAGTGTGTAGTTTGTCCACTTGTCTGTGGCTACTGTAAAGTACATGGCGCCAACCACCTATGTAGATGTTAGTGAAGGGATCATGTCTGAGCTTAAAGAAAACACATCATTTAAATTAGATTTAGTTACAAGATTCAACGTTTATTGTTCATGGTGCTAGTAGTACGGTACATAGTCAATGAAATGCGAGGTTATGGCTTAGCCTACCAGAGGAAGTGCAAGTACAGTATTACTTTGATCAATAAAGTTAGCCATAGTATTAATAAGTATATACTTTATTATAAGGACAATTATCTATAAACTGGTATAATTATATTTTTTCATTTTTGAACTTGTAAGAGTAGTGCAGTAGACATATTGTGCCAAGTATAGTAATACACAACATCTGAGGTAGAGATAACATGGGAACAGCATGTAAACATGTGTATACAGTATGTACATAATGACATTGTACAAATTAATAAAATGTAAAACATGTGTAATAGCAGTAGATACTAAATAACATGCTAGTGGTACGTTATGGTAATAACATGTGTATACAGTTATGTAAACATGAGTTATGGCGTCTGGTAAACACATGTGTATACAGTATGTAAATATGACTGTTACAGTATGTAAACAAGAGTATCTCCCCAGTATGTAAAACATGTGTGATACAGTATGTAAAACATGGACTGTACAGTATGTAAAACATGGAGTATACAGTATGTGAAAAACATGTGTATACTAGTATGTGAAATATGACTGAGAGTATGTAAACATGTAAGTAGTAAACATGAGTATACAGTATGTAAACATGTGATATTGTAATGGTCCCTGAATGGGTGGTAAACACTGGGTGCCTATGATGTGTTGAGTGGCCATTTTCCACCACCACACAGTTGTAAAACCAAGTGATAAAGTCCCTACATGGTGGTAATGGGGCCGTATGATGTGTTACAAGCCATTACACCACCATTTGTAGTACAATGATAAATACACTAAGAACCCCCTAGTATTCATGCACATAACCTACCTTTCAATTGAAACTCACCCCCTTTCAATATTGGCACTTTACCTGCATACCTTTTAATTGAATTCAGACACAAATATATATATTGGCTCTTTAACGGAGCTAAACGTGCTAATTAAAATAATGTCTGGATACATGGTGGAGCAAAATCTGCTCATAAACGAACGTTTCTGATGATCCATCATTTTCAGCAGAAGGTAGAAACTTTCTCCACACTTTCTCACTGGGAGAGGGACAACACCAAGCGTACAAGGCCACGCCCACAGGCCTCAAGGCGACCAATCAGAGGGGAAGACGCCTCCTCAGTGCCTGGCGCTGACAGTTCTTGTATGTGTGTTGCCCTATTATGCTGACACCCCTGATATCTGAGCCTTTAACTCGAATGTGAACCGGCCACTGATCCAAACAAGCGCTCAAGGCTGGGGATTTGGACGGGGAGGGGCTCTGAGGAGGTTGGAACCGAACCTTCACGTGTGGAAAAGTACAGCCATCTGAGTTTTTTTAAGGGTAGAGCAGCACAGGAGGAGCATTGTGAGCTCCTCTGGGGTGTTGCGCAACACATGGCAGTCAGTTGATAACTATAGCAGCAGATGTCAACACGCGGTGGCTTCTGGACTTTCAAATTTCTCCCTCCACCTTAAATGGCGCAGCAGTTTCGAATTTCCCATTTCCACCTTATATGTTGCAGCTGTTTTGAATTACACGTCCCACCTTAAATGCTGCAGCATTTTCAGATTTCCTATTTCCACCTTAAATGGCGCAGCAGTTTTGAAGTTCCCATTTCCCCCTTAAATTGTGCAACGTTTGGGTATGGACAACTTCCAATTCGACAGATTCTTTCCAGGGCTGCATCATTTAAGGTGGAACGGAAAATTCGAAGAACAAGAAGACAACTTGGCTGGTTTGCCGTCCTTGTGAACCGATTCATTAAAGCCTGTTCGATTCTTTGGAATTAGACACTTTTAAGAAATCTCACAAACTTTAACTATTATTTTTAAAGAGTCGGTTCACAAGGACCCTGTTAATGCCTGTGCGCTTATCTGGAACGTCAGCCAGTGTGTTATAAAAAGAATTGTTAGAGGGTGAGCGATTCTTCTAAGGAGTCGGTTCACAAGTTCTGAAAACTCTTTAAAAAGCATCTTTAATGCCTTTGTGATTCTTTACGACCGATTCCTTTTTAGGGAATCGCTCAAGCCTTAACGGACTCGTTAAAGCCTGAGCGAGTATTTAGAATCGGTTCTTTTCCAAAGAACTTGTTCCACAGCTTCCGAATCGTCTATTCGTATACAACTGAACAATTGCTGTGAAGTACTCGAAAGCACTGCACAAGTTATAGCCTAGAGATGAAAATATGATAGATTAAAATAAGACTGATTTCATCAGCGACTCCATTAAATGAGTTGAAAAAATGACTCGCTTATTGAATCGATTCTGAATCAAGTTTTTGTTTTGATCATTCCTATCATTACTATTAGTATGTAGTTTGGGGAAGCAGCCAATGACTCGACTCGCGAGTCTTTGAATTAGTCGCTCGATTGACAGTTCCAAAGAATCAGTTCCCTCGCTGAACCGATTCGAGCGAGCACTACTTTGTGTGTCTTTGTGTCAGTGGGGGATGGGGCGGGATCTAAGGGGGTGGGTTTGTTATTCAACTAGGCTGCATGCCCCCCTCGCAGTCACGTGGCTCTCCCTATTCAGTTACAGGTAATCACTGTGTATGTTCTAGCTGGGAAAGGAATTTACGAAGTGCTGGTGAATCTTTTGAGCCAACTTGGGGCTCGCAGCTCCTCTCAGAACACATTCCAGAAGCTCGATGGTCAAAATCAGCGGAAAACAAATAAAGAACAGAAAGCAGAGACATAAAGGAAAGAGTGGGCTGAGTCCCCAACGCATTGGTGGTAACATCTTCCTCATGTTCTGAGCAGAAACACAGCACAGATATGGGCATAGAAGGGGGCCATAACATAAACTAAAGGGTGGCCACAAATTCATATATAGTGGCCATGAGTTAGGTTTCTCATTACTTGTGGTCTGAGTACAGTAAATTGCGGCCTCAGTGGAGTAAACTGTGGTCTCTATATAGTAACTTGTGGCCTCAGTATAAGAATTTGTGCCCTCAATATATTATTTTATGCCCTCAAAATAGTAAACCATCTCCCATTACTTGTAATGCCCTCTCAAACTATAGTATTACTGGCTCCCGAACTACTCAAGATATACAGTATATAAATACTCAATATTTCCTCAATTATTAATTTGTCTGTGGCCACAATATAAAATTTGTGGCCTCAGTGTTGGGTAGTAGACATGCTTCCAGTAATAAGTGTAAAGGGCCTCTATATAGAATCAAACAGAACTGAGGAATTTCTGGGTCCCAATCATCTCCCATACAAACCCTATAAGGAGATGCAGGGCTCTAAATATATATACGTGCTGGATGGACGCAGTTAGTAACTATTGTATGAGAAATATGTGGTCCCATATGTATATGTATATCTGTAATATTATATAGTCACTTGTGGCGTCTGATTATGATATCTCCATTGTGTACAGATATTAATCCATGGTTTGTGTTTTCCGGTATTTTGGTGTGTGTGTGTGTGTGTGTGTGTTGTATTATAAACTGTATATTTGGATGAACTGGGCTAATCTGGTGTTCATGTCTGTGTATCTCGTCCGAAGAAAAGCAAGTATCTCCAAAATGGCAACTTTTCAGGAGAGGCCAAAAATCTCATTTAACTTTAATGTAAGTCAATGGAACCAGACGTCTTTCCAAACGGTTTTGGGCCACTTCTGTTGGTTCATTCATCATGAGATTCTGACACAGTGTAAACGGTAGCAGCTGGGTTCAAATGATGCATAAAAGTAAAAATGGACAAAAGTGGAGATACATGTTTTTCACTGGACAGCGACGATATGTATTGTCTGATGTTATTTGTTGTACTGAAGAACTGAAGGTTCATATGCACCCAAGATGTCCACTAACCCTCACACCTGACATCAAACATGACCTGAGTATGTGATTTGATTTGGTGATTGATTTACTACCCGAATCCAGTGAACCTACGACGTGTCTTCATATGTGCAACACATTAACCATCCTCCCAGGTTCACTCCTGTCACTCCCCGGCTGCGCTCCCTTCACTGGCTTCCTGTAGCTGCCCACATCAGGTCTAAAACTCTCATGCTCACCTATGAAGCCAAGTACGGACCACCCCCTCCCCACCTTATGGCAACGGTTAAGAGTCGATCTGCACCTCGAGCCCTTCGAGCACCAACTACAGCTCAGCTTGAGCCGACATCCCTTAAGATACACTGGAGGTAAGCATCCAGACTCTTCTCTGTCCTGGAGGCCATATGGTGGAATGAACTTCCATCGGCTGTCCAAACAGCAGATCTCTGGTGGTCTTCAAATGCAGACTAATGGCCCATCTCTCTGTGAAGCACTGAAGTGAGCGAGGACTAATAGATGTATGTACTGAAGTGCTCTGGATTGCACTTACACTGAGCTTAGCTAATCTCCTCTCTAGGTGTGAGCACTGGGGTGGGGTTGCCAGGTAGTGCTCTAGTGCTGTACCTTTAACCCTGTATTCTTCTTTCTAGGTATCAGCACTGGGCCTTGCTTGGGCATCATCTGAGCCGCAGGGGAGTTTTAAACTCTAACCTACATGTACCAGCTAGGATACATACTCTGACGGAACACTAAGTACGATTGTAAGGTGCTCTGGATAGGAGCATCGTGCTGTTAAGGTCCCCTGGTCAGTGTGCTGGGTTATGTAGCATATGAGCCCTTTAATTCAGCTGCTGCCAGTCCTACCGCATAATCAAATGGCTCAGTCCTAGAGAAACATAGCAGGTCAGAACTGATGCTGATGGGAAGCAGATGTCTGGAGAGCTGGATCCCTCTGAACGTTACATCACACAGAGAGTCAGTCCGGGAGCTGGTGAGTGTACTACAGCCTATTCATTCAGTGAAGGTTCACAGGCTTCAGAGTTTCTCGTTAGGAAACACGGCAGGCGCTGCCTGATACGGGTTAACGGGCGCTTGTTCATGGGTGAAGCCGTCGGTCCAGTGGTGAGCATCATCATCATCTCCACCATCACCACATGTTTGCATGCAGGAGGTCTGAATGATGGTCATAGTTCACCGAGGAACACGAGAGGAGGAGACAGCCGCTGCTATTTTCACTCTGCTAACACAAAATGGCAGCTGAGCCTTTAGTGGAGGGTTATGTCACTGCAGAGGGACTTCAGTCTCCTCCTCCTCCACCTCCCCAGGCTAAGACACGGCCGTGACGTCAGTGAAATAGGAAACCACAGCGTCCTGTTTATACAGGGAGGGTGTTAGAACAGTCTGTGTATAGGCTCTAACACGTTATGCTCATATACAGGGGACTGGGCACTGAAGTTAAACAGAGCTGTAACCCCGAGAAGGCTACTGAAGGACAGACAGTGATACAGAGTTCAGCTCTCTGCCGTATATATACATATACATACGGTACCAGTCAAAGGTTCAGATATGGCTACTCAACTCACAGAAGGCCTTCTGTTTATCCTAAAGCTGTACTGGAGAATAAAAGTGAAGACACCAAATTATAAAATACAACTCATGGAATTGTCCAGTCCACCTTAAAACCCTCCAGACTGGAGCTTTACAGGAGGACCAACCAGCTCTCTTACTCTGCAGTGGAGCTGATAGAACAAGGTTTATTGCTAAGCAGGTATGGAGCGATTCTATTGGTCGGTCCATCATGAATATTCACTAGACTGAAAGGAGAGCTAGAGCTTTTACACTGTGCAGAAAAAGAGATCAAAGTTTTTACACCACTAAATATATATTAGAGGTGGAGATATGGAGGAGGTTCATACTGTGGAGTCAGGAGTAGATGTGGTATATCAGGATATGGACTGGTCCAGACTCTCATCAGGTGGAGCTGTTCAGTGTACGACTGTAGAGTCTATAAGACCACCAACTACATCCGTTTAGATGGGTGGGTCTAAACCTTTAACTGGTACTACACACAGATGTACAGTATGTAAATACACTCGTAATGGTGTCCTGTAATAATCCATCCCATGCAGCTTGAAAATCCTCACACAGTTCCTGCAGATGGTGCGGTAGCGGTAGAGGTGGAGGGACACCAGGCCTTCTGGACATGTGACAACAAACCGTTCATCTCAGTGCTGACCACAGTGCCTCCACACACGGATTCGTTGGGCACCTCTACCAAGACTAAAGCAGGACTTGTTTGGGCATCATCTGAGCTTAAGGGGAGTTTTAGATCCTAGCCTACATGTACTAGGTTTAGGAATGTGTTTATGGGAATTTTTGGTCTTTCTTCCAGAAGCACATCTGTGAGGTCAGACACTGATGTTGGACGAGAAGTCCTGGCTCTCAGTCTCCACTCTAATCCATCCCAAAGGTGTTCTATCGGGTCAAGGTCAGGACTCGGCGCAGGACACTCGAGCGCCTCAGGCCAGTCCAGTTCCTCCACACCAGACTCGCTCATCCATGTCTTTATGGAGCTTGCTCTGTGCACTGGTGTGCAGTCATGTTGGAACAGGAAGGGGCCGTCCCCAAACTGTCCCCACAAAGTTGCGAGCATTGAATGGTCCAGAGTCTCTTGGTCTGCTGAAGCATTAAGAGTTCCTCTCACTGGAACTAAGTAGCGGAGCCCAACTCCTGAACACCACCCCCACACCATAATCCCCCCTCCACCAAACTTTACACTCGGCACAGTGCAGTCAGACAAGTACCGTTCCCCTGGCAACCGCCAAACTCAGACTCATTCATGGGATTGCCAGATGGAGAAGTGTGATTGGTCACTCCAGAGAACACGTCTCCACTGCTCTAGAGTCCAGAGGTTGATCTGAAGGAAGTTTGGAGGTCTGTAGTGACGGACTCCGCAAAAAGTAGGCAACCTCTGCGCACTATGTGCCTTAGCATTCGCTGACCCTGCTCTGTCATTTTACAAGACCTGCCACTTCATGGCTGAGTTGCTATGGTTGTAAATGTCTGTAGGAGCAGTCTGCATGCCCAGGTGCTTGGTTCTATACACCTGTGGCCATGGAAGTGATTGGAACACCCAAATGTAATGATATGGATGGGTGAATGAATACTTTTGGCAATATAGTGCAACACTGATCCACCAAAGCATTTCCTACTGATATGGTTCAAAAAGGGCGGGCACCTTTAACAAAGACCGCAACGCTAGCCCTTGAACAGGTGGATGGAAACGGCCATATTTGCTGATAAGCAGTGCTGGCACCCTGATAGCAAACAGTAAAAGGTGTTATATATACACACACAGAGTCCGGCAGTTAAGTAGGGCAAGGCCAGGGCTTCTCGTCCTCCAGGCTATGCGCTCAGTTACTCAAATAATTCCTTCACTGGCACTGTGCAGTGCTGGCATAGCGTTTCCAACTGTCCAGCTCCATGCATGCACAGTGACACATCAACCTGCCCTATTGCCCAAGCTAAGCAGAGCTAGCTTGGAGAATTGAACGACAGCTGGACAGCTAGCATGAATGTTACTCCGTTTGTGCTGACCTTAAAGTGAATATCTAATTTACACCGCCCCCTCCCCCTGTCCCAACTACAGTCAAGCAGTCAGGACAAGTTTGGTGGCTGTAGGCTCCTTCTACAGGCTCAGCATAACCAGTAATGGAAGCTACTAGCCACCATGCTAGCATTGCTACATGCTCATTTCATCACAAACTTCACCTCAGGCAGAATGGAGCAGTAATCTAATCTCAGATGGACTTATATGGTATCCTGTATGTCATACTCGTATCTTTAGATAAGAGCCTGTCATAAAGCACAAGTCTATTTGAGATTAGATTACAGCTCCATGCTGTTTGAAGTGAGTTAGTGATCATTAATGTCTTAAGCCAGTCAGAAATCCAGGATACGAAGCATATCAAAGAGGCTCGGTCATATATATGGACATATGTGCATTGTACATACACCCACAGGCCACTTTATTAGGTATACCCCATTGTATCTATACTCACTGTCCACATTATCAGCTCCACTGACCATATAGGACATTCTTTAGGTGCAGACTGTAGTCCATCTGTTTCTCTGTATACTGTATTACCCTGTTCTTCAATGGTCAAGACCCCCACAGGACCACCACAGAGCAGGTATGACGTAGGTGGTGGATCATTCTCAGCACTGCAGTGACACTGACATGGTGCTGGTGCAAGTGGCTCAGACACAGCAGTCCTGTGGCCAGCGTCCTGTGTCCACTGATGAAGGACTAGAGGATGACCAACACTGCACTGTGCAGCAGCAGATGAGCTATCGTCTCTGACTGTCCATCTACAAGGTGGACCAGCAAGGTAGGAGTGTCTAATAGAGTGGACAGTGAGTGGACACAGTGTCTAAACACTCCAGCAGCACTGCTGTGTCTGATCCACTCACACCAGCACCACACACACTACCACACCACCAACACGTCAGTGTCATTGCAATATATATGATTGTATATGTTGATATATGGCTGCTGTACCATTTCAAAGAAGGCCAAAATAAATTTGTCACATACATTTCCATATGTTACATATACTGTGTAAATTGGATACAGTCGAGATTCATATTGTCATAATGTATGTAATATATTTAAGGTCCATATACTGCCATACATCATATTCCTGTCTCAGGCTGGCGGATCAACTACAGAGACACACTGTGGAAATTAGACTGGGCTGCTTTGTTATGGTGGGAGTCAGTGCCGAACAAGAAAGCACAATAGAGGAAACGGAGGGGACGTTGATGGAGTATAAGTGCGGCAGTGACATCTGGTGGTGAAAAGGTTTATTTACAGAAATACGACAGGATATTAATAAATATGAACATTCTGAGCACATTCTGCATTAAAGTACAGGCATGACAGAAAACGAGCTTCACTTTGTCTTCCTGATATTACATCACAGTCAAAGGCTCCCCGTCCTAATCTGCATCCGGCTCAGTTTTTCATTGTTGCCTTCTGTCGTCTTTTGGCATCCTTGTGCTTTTTCCGGCACTCCTGTTAAAAATTGACCAAGAATGGACATAGTTATATACTGTACTATGAATATTTGATGGATTATTAAGGGTGGAAAACTGTCACAATAATAATTCGATTTCGCTTCTTTGGGAAATGGTTTGGTACATCGTGAAATGCTTTTGATTAGAACACTTATGGAGGGTTCAGAAAGACGGTGATGCATTTATAGTGGGATGTAGGCAATAACAACAATACAGTAACAATAAAGTTTCATTTTCTTTTGATTGAAAAACATGTTAAGCCAAAATATACACTTTACTGAATGAACTAATGAGGAAATGGAGAGCCTCTTCATTCCAACATGCAAACGGCAGTTATCAATTTATAACAATTCTGGAAGCCGCTGGTTTTTGGATTAGACAGTCGGGTTCCGTTCTCCACTCCGACACTCGACACTCCAGTTTCTTCCTAAACCAGCATCTCCACATGTACAGCAGGTTCTCAGTGAGGAACCGAAGGCTGGGTTCTAGCTTTACTGGCAGATACAGTGAGCGTCTGGTTCATAAGAACAAGGTCCAGCAGCCAACACACAGGACAACACAGCTACAGACTGGCAGAGGGCCAAACCCCCTCTCTACTGACCGTGATGAGCGCCACCTCATTCCAATTTACCTTACCCACCGTAAGATGACCTCGAGTGACCTACAGAGAGACTGGCGAGCGGTGGCTGGGGTGAAACGCACAGCGAGCATGGTTCTAAAAACAGGCTTCTGGAGGTCATTAGTGATTTTCTAAATACACAGATCTAATACAATATCTGATCTGGAGTTTGGGAGACATGGTTCTAGTAGTGTAGAGAATCAAACAGAACCAACACAAACCCAGAACCTGTACAGCTAGAGACACTGATCAGTTTCAGGTGGGCTTCTAAATTTTTCCAGAGCTGTGTACGCGCCACCATTGTGGAATTACTGATAAAAACCGTGGTGCTGCACTGTCTGTTAATGTTGACCCCGTGTTCTTTGATGTTCACTGGTTCCAGTGAAAACTGGTGCCAACACAGACTGGTTCCCTGAATAGCACCAAGGTTCTACGAAGCCTGAACCAGGGTTCTTCTAGCTGAAAAGGGCTAATAGTGTACAGCATGTTTTTATAAGTGTCGAACTAAATATGAAATTAGAAAGGTAAAAGTGAAACCAAAGCAGAGGACCTGCCACTTTCAGGATTTCTACACTTCTACTGATCATCCCACCTCTTTCAGCTGTGTTCTCTTCTCCTCCCATGCTTCTCTCTGGTCCCCCAGTTTCTGACTTCTGTAGAACCTTCTTGGTCCCTCTGGCATCAGCAAAAAAACATATGTAATTGATTGTATTGCAGCCAAAGTTTAGAAGAAAATGAAAGAAAGAAAGAAAGAAAGAAAGAAAGAAAGAAATGAATTCATATCTTACCCTTTAACCGTATGTCGCCTTCATAAAAGAAGAACAGAGGTTTTGTGGGGGCCGGTTCTCTGCAACAACAAAAATACAACAGGCCCTCATGACTCAACCGATCCACTGACTAGATCAAACATGGATCGCAGGTATAAAGCAATGATTTGGCCAAAAACCGAATTCACCCCTGCTCTCAATGTGGTGTAATTATAGCCTATATGATCAAGCAAAGTGCCAAATACCACCCCAATATCAGGACTTGTAAACTGCCTATAGAGGAGCTGGACCAATTAGAAGCAACCATACAAACAACCATAAGCTGTGACATCATAACCACAATTAACGGGCAGTCTGGAAGGGTATGTTCAAATCTCAAGCCAGAAAAAGTGAATGTTCTGGCTTTCTTTGCCAAAATAACAGATGTGGGCTTCAATTTCCAGGAAACATGTATAATTTAAATTGCAGGTCACAAAATCTTGCATGTCCTTCAGTCCTGGGATCTGCCAGTGTTTGATGTCCAACAGAGTTAATGCAATTAAAAGCTTGTAGCCTACAGGTTAGCATTATGCTAACTGCATGATTAGATAATCAAGCAGCTGTGAGGTTGCACAATGTTTACCCTTTGCCCATAAGTCTCCATTACTTGTTAGCTACCGTAGCCTTGTAGCCCCAATGCAAAACGAAAACCTTGGTGTTTTGGGGGGGACTGTGGAAAACTTAATGCCCAAACCATCGATTTAATCTCAGCATCTAAACTAAATCCGCCCCCCGCCCCCAAAACAACCCTGATTCACAGGCAACTGACCAAAAGTGCAAAGGGTAAAGGATCACACGGTTAGACTTACTCAGTGGCGACGGTGGTGGAGGCTGTCTGGTCTTTACTTTCCTCTTCCTCGTTTACATCTTCCTCATCTGAACTGCTGTCCTGGAATCGCGGGTCCACTTGCCAAGACACTTTGGCCCCTTTCAGATTTTCGATTTTGTATTCATCTGGACGAGAAAAATGGAACTTGTTCAAAAGCCAGATTCTTGGGTCGTGGTCTAGAGATGACACTGATCTGATACGGAGTGTCGGTCTCGCAGTACCATCATAGAAATGTCACAGAACAACCTGGTAGTCTAACATACTCATACCCTGGCAGGTTCTATCATACTACAAAGGTACTGGACTGCTTGGCATCTAGTGGAGGTTGAAAACCAGCTGACAAGGAGAGGTTAGGGTCGGCCTGGATAGCCAGTGGGGTAGCTATACCTTAATGGCTATACTCTAAAAGAAAATGGAAAAGGTCTTTGGTGCCCACTACTAGTATTAACCGGACCACTCCACAGTGGTGGGCCAAGAGACATAAGGCTGCTAAGAATCTCAGGTATAGTTTGGTATTCTTGAGCTAACTACAGCTGCAGCACTGCTCTGCCTCTGCACTGCATTGGTTCAGTCGGTTGGAACATCATAGCTGAGCAACTGTAACCATATTGTGTTTACAACATGCCATATGATAATTGTTCCCAAGACAGGGAAAGAAAGGCAGAAGAGGAGAGACACCAGACCGAACCAGGTAAGGATCAAAAAGGAGAGACACTAAACCGAACCAGGTAAAGACCAAAGAGGAGAGACACTAGACTGAACCAGGGAAACCAAAGAGGAGAGACACTAGACCGAACCAGGTAAAGACCAAAGAGGAGAGACACTAGACCGAACCAGGTAAAGACCAAAGAGGAGAGACACCAGACCGAACCAGATAAAGACCAAAGAGGAGAGAAACTAGACCGAACCAGATAAAGACCAAAAGGGGAGAGACACTAGACCGAACCAGGTAAAGACCAAAGAGGAGAGATACTGGACTGAACCAGGTAAAGACCAAAGAGGAGAGACACTAGACCGAACCAGGTAAAGGCCAAAACGGAGAGACGCTAAACCGAACCAGGGAAACCAAAGGGGAGAGACACTAGACCGAACCAGGTAAAGACCAAAGAGGAGAGAAACTAGACCGAACCAGATAAAGACCAAAAGGGGAGAGACACTAGACCGAACCAGGTAAAGACCAAAGAGGAGAGACACTAGACCGAACCAGGTAAAGACCAAAGAGGAGAGACACTAGACCGAACCAGGTAAGGACCAAAGAGGAGAGATACTAGACCGAACCAGGTAAAGACCAAAGAGGAGAGACACTAGACCGAACCAGGTAAAGACCAAAGAGGAGAGACACTAGACCGAACCAGGTAAAGACCAAAGAGGAGAGACACTAGACCGAACCAGGTAAAGACCAAAGAGGAGAGACACTAGACCGAACCAGGTAAGGATCAAAGAGAAGCGACACTAACCGAACCAGGTAAAGACCAAAGAGGAGAGACACTAGACCGAACAAGGTAAGGACTAAAGAGGAGAGATACTAGACCGAACCAGGTAAAGACCAAAGAGGAGAGACACTAGATCAAACCAGGTAATCCTCGAGTTGCCACCCAACATGGGACCTCCTAAATACCAGGGGTTGTTCTGGCTAGAACCCTGTGATAACACATGCTCACCTTTCTTTGTGGTGGTCTCTGTAGCTGCATTATCCCCAAAGAAAGAGAATTTAAAGCCACTCGATGCCTCATTTCCAGCTTCCGTGCTGAATGAGAAAGACACATGTGCAGGTCCCCCTGCTGCATCGTCTTCATTCTTGTCGTCTTCTTTGTCCCACGCAAGTTCCTCCATCTGTTCATTCAGGCCGTGTGTCGATGTCCCGAACACGTCTTTCAGGTCCGCAGCCACCTCATAGTAGATCTCCTTAGAGACCTCTGGAAGTTTCTCCGCTTCCTCACGTTTCTTCCGCCTTGCGGCTTTGCTGCACGGAGATGAACAGGTGGAGTGATTATTAGATCCTTCATATCGGGTAAAGAAAAACATTCCCTGAACGAACAAGGGTAGACGTACCTTTCTTTTTTCGGTGCTTCTGTCTTGGTCTCGAAAGCAGCGTGAGCCTCACTGGTTGGATCGTAATGCAAAGCTGAGATGTCCCTGTTTAAGAGACATAAAACACTGATATTAATTTTAGCATGAAAGACATTTATCTTACAGTCTGACGCTGGATCCAGTAACCAACTAGGACATAAACAGTGAACAAGATACAGTGAACTCAAAATAAAGTCCCCTGTGACTGGAATGTACCCAACACCATGTAATTCCCAACAGCTGGGACTGGATTTGGCATGTACTAGACAAGTTTCTGTCAATGTTCAGACACCCTGCCATCAAAGGATTGCACAGTTGATCCAGAATTGGTGGACGCATACACTGACTCAATTCCGAGGAGAATTCCCTGTAGACTGGGATTGTATCCACTGCTGGTAGACCCGTATGACCGTACGCTTCCATACACCTGCAGATCCAGCTACTTCCTTCACACTATGGTCTTTGGCCACGCCCACATGCAGTCCCTCCTTATAGCCAATCATTAACATCTGCTCTGGAGCCATTTTCCACACATGGAATGAGACATTCCCTGCACTGCAGCACCTCCTCCCAATCTAAGGATCCCATCACTCACACCCCGCATTGGTTTATAGACCCATCATCCTCGTCTGCAGGAGCCTGAAGTTACAACCACGTTAAACACGCAAGGTGACTCATTTTTGTCCAGTGAGCTTATATTAAAAATAGATTAATGTTTTATATTTTCCGGCGGCTCTGTTTAAAATGTATCACGGTAGCTGATGGTAGTTCTGAGTTTGCATGCTCCATTCTAAAGATAGAACTGACAGTGGTGGTGATAGGAACCAGACGTCTGAAGAGTTGGATGCCTTTTAAAGGGGTACAGAGCATCTCCTGTCATTTAAATGTGCCTGGTTTTTAAAACAGAAAACTTTATTTAAAACTTAAAATACTTTTCTCAGAAATCTATTTCTGAATCTTGTCCCTTCTACAGTCTATCCTACCAGACACAGTGTTGGCCTGTGGCACAGGAACTGGAACTGAGTATTTCTAAAATTGGAGAACTGGGTGAAAGGTGGCTATTTGTGAACCTCCAAAGCCTGACAGAGAGAGCCTGGCTCTTGTTGAGCAAGCAGGACGCAGCCTTTGTTGACTGAACCTGTGCAATGACACAGGCTGTATTCAACACAGCACATTACTATACCGCACACTGTAACTACAGTAGTATGTACTGTGTGCTGTATACGCCCCCTGTGTGTGGTATACAGTACATTAACAAGTTGTGACCTACAGTGTGGTATACTAATACAGTCGCATGACCAGTTACCTCACATTTAGCTGTTATTACTGTATCCACTGTTTAGAGCTAGCTGCTGCTAACACTGCTCAGTTCACCTGAGATACGGTTAGCCTAGCTGTTAGCTCACCTCGGCTATTTCACTCTAAAACTGATCCTCTAAAGCGAGTTCATCTTTTATTAATCTTCAGACCTGTATATTTAACTTTCTGAGGCTCATTCTGATGAACACACCCCCCAATACAATCACTACACCCACATTTACCTCAGAGCTGTTATTACTGTATCCACTGTTTAGAGCTAGCTGCTGCTAACGCTGCTCAGTTCACCTGAGATACGGTTAGCCTAGCTGTTAGCTCCCCTCGGCTATTTCACTCTAAAACTGATCTTCTAAAGCAAGTTAATCTTTTAGTAATCTTCAGGCCTGTATATTTAACTTTCTGAGGCTCATTCTGATGCCACTACAATCACATTTATACTCAGAGCTCTTATAACTGTGTCCACTGTTTAGAGCTAGCTGCTGCTAACGCTGCTCAGTTCCCCAGAAACAGTTAGCCTAGCTGTTAGCTCCCCTCAGCTATTTTACTCTAAAACTGATCCACTAAAGCGAGTTCATCTTTTCTTAATCTTCAGACCTGTATATTTAACTTTCTGAGGCTCATCCTGATGAACACACACCCCACTACAATCACTACACCCACATTTACCTCAGAGCTGTTATTACTGTATCCACTGTTTAGAGCTAGCTGCTGCTAACGCTGCTCAGTTTACCTGAGATACGGTTAGCTTAGCTGTTAGCTCCCCTCGGCTATTTCACTCTTAAACTGATCCTCTAAAGCGAGTTCATCTTTTATTAATCTTCAGACCCGTATATTTAACTTTCTGAGGCTCATTCTGATGAACACACACCCCACTATAATCACTACACCCACATTTATATTCGGAATGGGTTGCGTTTAGCTCCCTAGTGCTAGCCGCCATTTTCTCGGGCTGAAGCAGGCCGAGAGCTGGTGAAGCCACGGTGCATGATGGGTTACAGTACACCATGAAGATAGCTTCCTCTGTATACTAGAACATCTAACTGGAGCAAATCACCATCTGGGTATCTCGAGTACACTACAGATCTTCAATTTGGTCATATACTGAATACTACATACTTGTTTTAGGTAGAGTTAATATGTGAGTAGTATGTAGTGTGTAATTTCAAATACAGCCGCTGTGATCAGTGACAAGCAAAGATCATAAAAATGAGGCATCAAAAACAAAATGTGTAGGTGTATAGAAATAAACCACCACATACATTAGACACATAATGCGTCAAAACAAGCTTCAGTATTCTTGTATTTTAGAAATACTGAAATGCCTTTTCCAAGGGAGCACGAAATCACTTCTATCCATCCATCTGTCTATTTGTTCCATCCCTTCATCGTGTTGTAGGAAAACACGTGGATGCGTTGTTTTTTTCCCCAGCGTCAGAAAATATCCATACTGTCTCACTCCAAGCTGGCATGACAGCAAACATGAGGAAATCTGCTGTGACATGTTTATGGCATGTCATGTTCTTGTCCTAAACTTCACCAAAGGGAACCTCCCACAAACATTACTCAGTGTTAATGCATGTCTAACTGTCTGAATGATTTTACGTTTGTGCCGCTCATGGATTCAACCTGAAGCGACTCATACCTAAAGGTCTTCCCTTTCACAGACTTTCTACTCGTCTCACTGGGCTGGATGCTGACGTTAAGGAGACTCTGCAGGATAGCCAGGTTCTTCTTTTTCTCCTCCACAAGCTCCTGTTCGGCTGGCTCTTGGGATCCTGGATCTGAAACAGACATTTATACACTGACTAAAACTAGAATAGAAAAATATTTAAATTGCATGTAATTATATGCAAAGATTACTCCTCCTCACATTCGTAGGACTTAAACTAGGGCGCAGCGGTTTTCACATACACGCAGCGTCGTCCCTGAAACATCCATAAAATTTAAATGCAGTGTCTGAGCCGCAGCAAAACTGTGCACCGTCACTCAGGCTGAACTGCTGAGGGAAAGAATCTGGTGCTGGGAGAAACAGTCCCACTGGAAGACTTTCACTACAATCACTGACCATATAGGACACTCTGTAGGTGTACAGGTCCAGACTGTAGTCCATCTGTTTCTCTGTGTACTGTACTACCCTGTTCTTCAATGGTCAGGACCCCACAGGACCACCACAGAGCAGGTATGATGTGGGTGGTGGCTCATTCTTAGCACTGCAGTGACACTGACGTGGTGGTGGTGGTGTGTTAGTGTGTGTGGTGCTGGTGTGAGTGGATCAGACACAGCAGTGCTGCTGGAGTGTTTAGACACTGTGTCCACTCACTGTCCACTCTATTAGACACTCCTACCTTGCTGGTCCACCTTGTAGATGTACAGTCAGAGATGATAGCTCATCTGCTGCTGCACAGTGCAGTGTTGGTCATCCTCTAGTCCTTTAACAGTGGTCACAGGACATTGCCCATTGGCTGTTGCCCATAGGACATTGCTCATAAGGTGCTGCCCCCGGGACGCTGACCACGGGACGCTGCTGGCTGGATAGTTTTGGTTGGTGGATGATTCTCAGTCCAGCAGTGACACCGAGGTGTCCAGCAGCACTGCTGTGTCTGATCCACTCACACCAGCACCACACACACCAACACCCCACCACCACGTCAGTGTCACTGCAGTGCTGAACAGCTATTAGGATGTCTGGATACTCTCTGACATACAGTCCTTTGTAAAAGAACAGTATGTATTTGGGACCCCTCACTGTTATATTACTGAATACTACCAGCAACATTAAGAAGAGACTAGCTGACCTTGTTCCTCCTCTTCTTCATTGTCGTCCAGAAATTTTGCATCCATCTGAAATCTCGGATCCGTTCCAAATCTGGATTGCAATTCCATGAGCTAAAAAAACCCCAAACAAACAAAAAAAAAACCTCACTTCAGAAAAAACATAAACAACGCAACATCCTATATTACTTGTAGTCTTGTGTTAGAGATACAGGTGCAGGCAAACTGTGACCACGCCCAGTCAAGACAATACAGAGACTTAAATGAGTCGTTTTACTGAAATAAAAAGAAAAATTGAAAAAATAACATCCATACAGGCCTCATTCATTCATTATATTATTTATTTATTTATTTATGGGCTGCAACAAATGAAGCTTTTGATAGTCAAATAACCTGCCAATCATTTAGGTGAATAATAGATATGACTTGTTTAATTATCAAATAACTCATATCAGCTTTTAAACTGAATATGAATGTTCAAAAATGTGTTAGTCAATGGAAACTGCTACGTGCTTGATACACACCTATTAGAAAGGTGTGGCTCAAACACCTGAACTCTATAATTAAAGTAGGGTGTCTGCATATTTTAGTCTTTACAGGGGCGGGGACACGTGGGGCGGGGACACGTGGGGCGGGGACACGTGGGGCGGGGACACGTGGGGCGGGGACACGTGGGGCGGGGACACAGGGGCAGAGACACAGGGGCAGAGACACAGGGGCAGAGACACAGGGGCAGAGACACAGGGGCAGAGACACAGGGGCAGAGACACAGGGGCAGAGACACAGGGGCAGAGACACAGGGGCAGAGACAGACTTCTGCACACAACCATCCCCTCATCTGAACATGAACAGATACCTGTAAACTGTGTATTCATTTTTACCTTCTGTCCAGCTTTGCCTTCAAACTGTGGCTTTATCTGGAACCGGTTCTCCTCCGTGTCATCATCATCATCTTCTTCGTCCTCGCTGCTGTCAAACAGTTTGCTCACGCCTGCCTTCTTACAGTTCTGAGGAATGAGAACAGCAGATGACCGGCATGAACAGCGTAACACCTATACAGGATCAGTTCAGAAGAATTCTCATTGATTCAGGTCCTCTACCTTTTCACTCAGGCCAGGTGTTTCCTCATTTCCTGTTCCATCTTCCTCATCAGATTCTGAGCCCTCCTCAAAGACGGTCTTCTTCTGGGGTGCAGGGGCTTCTTTCTCATCGCTAACTTCATCATCGGAATCAAACACAATATGCTTCCCCTTGTTTGTGTTTGGGACATCCTTAAAACAGGTGAGAACAGAACTGAGTTACATTTGTATGCCATGTATTTTAATTCAGTATATAACAATTCATATAGTACAGACCTAATTATTGTAAACTACACACTAAAATAAATCTGCTAGAAGTAAACGACAAATAATACAGTACATTTTTCTATTTCTCTAATTTAATGTATTCATGTCTGTACATTAAAGCAGCATTATGTATAAACTGTAATGTAACACACACAACCACGCAACAAAGACAACCGAATCACCTTCCAGTCTACACAATACCCCTCCTAGTACAGCCAAAACCCTCTCAGTACAACAGGAAACCTTCTCAGTACAGCCAAAGTCCCTCCTAGTACAGCCCAAACCCTCTCAGTACATCCAAAGTCCCTCCTAGTACAGCCCAAACACTCTCAGTACACACAATACCCCTCCTAGTACAACCCAAACACTCTCAGTACATCCAAAGTCCCTCCTAGTACAGCCCAAACACTCTCAGTACACACAATACCCCTCCTAGTACAGCCCAAACACTCTCAGTACACACAATACCCCTCCTAGTACAGCCCAAACACTCTCAGTACACACAATACCCCTCCTAGTACAACTCAAACCCTCTCAGTCCAGACAATACCCCTCCTAGTACAACTCAAACCCTCTCAGTCCAGACAATACCCCTCCTAGTACAACTCAAACCCTCTCAGTCCAGACAATACCCCTCCTAGTACAGCCCAAACCCTCTCAGTCCAGACAATACCCCTCCTAGTACAGCCCAAACCCTCTCAGTCCAGACAATACCCCTCCTAGTACAACCCAAACCCTCTCAGTCCAGACAATACCCCTCCTAGTACAACTCAAACCCTCTCAGTCCAGACAATACCCCTCCTAGTACAACTCAAACCCTCTCAGTCCAGACAATACCCCTCCTAGTACAACTCAAACCCTCTCAGTCCAGACAATACCCCTCCTAGTACAACTCAAACCCACTCAGTCCAGACAATACCCCTCCTAGTACAACTCAAACCCTCTCAGTCCAGACAATACCCCTCCTAGTACAACCCAAACCCTCTCAGTACATCCAAACCCCCCCACAGTACAGCCCAAACCCTCTCAGTACAGACAATACCCCTCCTAGTACAACTCAAACCCTCTCAGTCCAGACAATACCCCTCCTAGTACAACTCAAACCCTCTCAGTCCAGACAATACCCCTCCTAGTACAACTCAAACCCTCTCAGTCCAGACAATACCCCTCCTAGTACAGCCCAAACCCTCTCGATACAGTAGGAAACCCTCTCAGTACAGCCAAAATCCCTCTTAGTACAGCCCAAACCCTCTCAGTAAAGTAGGAACCCCTCCCAGTCCATCCAAATACTGTCCCAGTATAGCCCAAATCCTCCTGGTACAACAGGAACCCCCTCCTGGTACAGCCAAATCCCTCTCAGTACAGTAGGAACCCCACATAGTCCAGCCAAATACCGTCCTGGTACAGCAGGGACCCCCTATCGGTGCAGTCTAAATCCCTACTTGGCACAGTATAAAACCCCTCCCGGTACAGCGGGACTTTCTAGTACAACAGCTTCGTTGCTAATGGTACTTCAGACCAGACTCTGAACTACGAGTAAGTAAAAGCGAGGAGAGCCTCATGAACGCCATGTTCACCCATTAAAGCCCATCAGAATTTGACTTGAATGTTTCAAAGCACAAAGAGCCGACACTTACTATCTGAGAAAGAGCTCCCTGAATCAGCTTCTTCTGTTGCTCCGCCTCCTTCATCCTCTGCTCTAAAGCCGCTAGGCGCTTCTGATTGTCCTGCTGCTGTTTGACCGCATCTGAAACCGAACGCTGAAACCTTCCGGGCTGCGATGCTTCTTCGGGCTTTGCCTGTTTAGAACCTGCCGGGTCTGCTCCCTTCAGGTCGGCTTCTGTGTTTCCATCGTCCTCCTCCTCGCTCGTCTCCGACTCCTCAGTGGACGTGGAGCTATTAGATGAATCGGCAACAGCATGTACAGTATGTGCGCTGGTCTTCACTCTGACGCTTTCAGGTTGGTCGTCTTCACTGCCTTCCATCTCATCACTGGACGAGGTGCATGCAGAAGAGGAACCCGTATGAGGTGCGCTCCCTACTTTCGGCTGTGGGTCCACGGATGCCGACAGATGTGAAGGTTCTGACAGCTGATGTTCCACCGTGAGTTGGCCTTCCTTGAGTCTTTCGGGTTCCTCTCTTGATTCAGAGCCCATGTCCTCTGCTGGTCTTTTGAGACATGAGCCTGAGGGTGTGGAACCGAAAAGGTTCTGGGTTCCAACAAAAGCAGGAAGAGATGATTTCGGGGCCTGTTCTGTGTTCTCCTCCTCTTCTTCCGTATCAGATCCATAAAGGGAAGCCAAGATGTCTTCCGGGTTATAGCCACCCTTTTTTGGTGGACTGGTTTTGGATGCAAGTGATGATTTGGGAAGCTCGCTCGGCTCATCATCACTTTCTCCGCTGTCTGAAGGGTCTTCTGCATTTTTGGCAAGGTTCTCCAAATCTGCGAGTGACAGATCCAGACGGTAACAGTTACCCATCATCGCTTCGTATTCGGAATCGTCACTTTCGCTTGAGGATTCCTCACTACCATCAGACTCTGGTGGAAGCTGGGGATCAACTCCTTCCTTCTTCACCATCTCAACGTTACCTCTGCTGGTCATGTCCACAGAATTCCCACTCAGATCCTCCGAGTCTGGTTTCTCAGGCCAGGCTGCCTTTTTGTTCCGGATCAGTATTTCGCCAGAGTCAGCCGAGTCGTATTCCTCATCGCTCTCAGAACACGGCAAAGCTGGTTGAGCTCCCGTGCCATTTTCTTCAGGCCATTGGCCTTCCTTGAGTCTTTTGGGTTCCTCTCTCAGTTCAGAGTCCATGTCCTGTGCTGGTCTTTTGAGACATGAGCCAGAGGGTGCAGAACCAAAAAGGTTCTGGGTTCCAACAAAAGCAGGAAGAGATGACTTCAGTGCTCCGTCTGTTTTCTCCTCCTCCTCTTCTTCCGTATCAGCTTCAAAGAGGGAAGCCAAGATGTCTTCCGGGTTATAGCCACCCTTTTTTGGTGGACTGGTTTTGGATGTAAGTGATGATTTAGGAAGCTCGCTCGGCCCATCATCGCTTTCCACGCCCTCTGAAGGTTCTTCTGCATTTTTGGCAAGGTTCTCCAAATCTGCGAGTGACAGATCCAGACGGTAACAGTTACCCATCATCGCTTCGTATTCGGAATCGTCACTTTCGCTTGGGGGTTCGTCACTACCATCGGACTCTTGTGGAAGCTCTGGAGCATCTCCTGGATCGACATTACCTTTGCTGGTTATGTCCACAGAATTCCCACTCAGATCCTCAGAGCCTGGCTCCTCAGCCTTGCCTGGCTCCTCAGCCTTGCCTGGCTCCTCAGCCTTGCCTGGCTCCTCAGCCTTGCCTGGCTCCTCAGCCTTGCCTTGCGTTTTGTTCCGGATCAGTATTTCGTCCGTGTCAGCCGAGTCATATTCCTCATCACTCTTGGAAGATGTCAAAGCCGGAAGAGCTCTCACGCCATTTTCTCCACCCCAAAAGATCCTGGATTTCACGACGAAATCATCTGCCACCACCTCCAAGTGATCATCGTCCTCCTCTACGGATGCTGTTTTAAGCATCTGTGAACGTTCTTGGACAACCAGCCTCCTTATTTCATTCTCAGAGTCTCCATCGCTGTCTAGAACATGCACAGGCTTTTTCACAGGAGGTTTCTGCTTCACCTGCTTTGCTGAGAGATCTCTGGCTGGTGCTGAAGTCCTTTTCTCACAAGCAGTCACTGTAGCACCTCCGTATGGAGCAGGGTTGACGGGCAAATCCTTTCTGGTCTTCTTGAGACATTTTTTCTGAGGAGGGAACTCTCCTCTTCTCTTCTTGCTGATTTCATCATATCCACCCTCCACCTCCCATGTCAGCTGGGTCACTGGAGTGACCTCCTCCCCGGTTTCCAGCTTCTTGATGTTGTGGCAGTACTTGGATGGATCATATTTAAAGGCGTGAGCTTGAGTTAAGTCGAAAGACTTATTAAACATCACATCATCAGACTGTTCAAACCTTTGGGCATGCACCACAAACTCCCTGGACAAAAACCGAAGCCCCCCTGTGATGTTCTGAGGTGGTTCTGATTCGGTGGAAATGGGTTCTTTGGTTGAGCTGACAGTAAAGGTAAACCACAGGGTCTACTCTAAGCTGCTGGACAACCAGGTTTTACCTTTACCTCATCATCTTACATCCCAAGATCACAGTTCGCATGTTTACAGGGCTGCAAATGTGACTGACTGGCATGATGGACATTCAGGGCCATTCACAGATCTGGACACGCCCACAAAATCCCCAGATTTGAGTCCTCCTGAAAGTCTGTGGGACTACCAGGAACAACCAGTAAAACTCTGGGGAAGGCATCCATCAAATCTGGCCCAACTGGCCAATTGTTGAATGCAAGAGTGTCTGAACATTAATGTGGTCTACATCCAGGAACTTGTGCAGTACATCCCAAATCCAGTCACAGCTGTTATTGGTGCTCGTTATGTATTAGCTACGTTTCAGTCACAGGGGTTTTAGTTGCGCATGGTTACATACACTGATTAGCCATAACATTAAAACCACCTGCATAAAATACACTCACTGTCCAGTTTATCAGTCCCACTGACCATATAGGACACTCTGTCTGGAACTGTAGTCCATCTGTTTCTCTGTGTACTGTATTACCCTGTTCTTCAGTGGTCAGGACCCCCACAGGACCACCACAGAGCAGGTATTATCAGAACTGCAGTGACACTGACCTGGTGCTGGTGAGTTAGTGTGTGTGGTGCTGGTGTGAGCGGATCAGACACAGCAGTGCTGCTGGACACCTCAGTGTCACTGCTGGATTGAGAATCATCCACCAACCAAAACTATCCAGCACAATAACGTCCTGTGGGGCAGCGTCCTGTGACCACTGATGAAGGACTAGAGGATGACCAACACTGCACTGTGCAGCAGCAGATGAGCTATCGTCTCTGACTGTCCATCTACAAGGTGGACCAGCAAGGTAGGAGTGTCTAATAGAGTGGACAGTGAGTGTTAATTAGTCCTGTGAGTATTTTATATGTATATGTAATGTATGGATATGTAAATTATATGTAAAGATATTAGAACATTTTACCTGCCAGCGAGTGTTCAAGCAATCAAAAGAGTGTCAGGATATGTAATGGTGTAAATATGGAAAAGGATATGTGTCTTTTCCCCTTCCGTTTAAGCTGAAGGATAGGAAGGACTCTTCCGAATTTGCTCACGACCCATTTCTGGAGAGAAGACAAAAACAAGACATGACTAAATGTAACAATATAAAGTAAATATATTGGGAAAATGAATTACAGTAAGACATGAGGAACCTTATGGTGTGGGATTTCAGTTCCTGGAACAGCTCCTTTCATATGGAAGTCCTCAACACCAGCTGCCTTCAAAGACTTCACTATTCTCATCTTGGGGTCAATCCTCGGTGCACAAGCCTTCTTTGCCGCTTCCTTCCGCTCTACAGCAAGCCTGTGAGAGACCCGATCATCAAGTCAAGTCAAATTTATCGATATAGCTATTTTTCCCCAACAGATGTCGTCACAAAGCAGCTTTACAGAGGAGCCCCCAGTGAGCAAGCCAGAGGCGACAGTGACAAGGAGAAACTCCCTCAGAACAAGAAGAAAGGAAGAAACCTCGAAAGGAACCACGGCTCAAAGTGTGAACCCATCGGCTTCACATGTTTTTAATGCCACATTTGGTGTATAACCGCTTTCAGAAAGAAAAATAAACATAGTATAACTAATAAACAGTTATACAGTGTAAAGTAACCATTTAAAGAGCTGAAATCCAATTGGTTACTTGTTACTGTGTAATCTATGTGATGGTTTAGTGATGAGTGCAGCTGGTCAGTATTTTATGAGGGCATATATAAGGGCAATCCATGTACTTAGGAAAAAGACCTAAAACTGACCTGTGTAAAAAGCTCTCCTTGGCCTGTTCGATTTGTAATGTTCCACCTTTCCATGCGGATTTGTTCAGGACAGTCATACCTACACAGAACAAAAGAAAGAGTTCCTGCTTCTGTGCTACATTAGCTTTTCTATATATAGGATATCTATGACACTGGCATACATACATCTCTTGTAGTCATCATCTGAAAGGTTTATATTGATGTAACCAAACGTCTTCAGAGGAGACCCTGGAAAACAAGACCAGGAGGTTTACCGAGGCGTATCAGGAAAGTGTCCTCACAAAACGCAACCTTCATTAACCTCTTACCATGTTCATCCTTCCGGGTTATTATCTCCACATCAGAGACCTGGCCAAACTTTCCGAATCGATCTCGGAGCTCTTTTTCAGACACGGTGTGGCCCAGGCCACCAATGAACAGCCGCTTCATGCTTCAAACGCTCATCTGCTGTGGAAGATAAAAAAAGAGGTTGCTTATTCCACATAGGCAGCAGCAGTGAGGGTTATCAGGTCTGCACAATATATTATAATGGTGTTATTACATCAAACAAATAAAATAAATAACATAACTATTTAACCAACATATATATACACACACATATACGCACCCACACACACATATCTTATATATATATATATATATATATATATATATATATATATATATATATATATATATATATATATATATATATATAAAAGTGATTACCAACCCTGGTCCTGCAGAGCTACTGTAGAGTCTGATTCCAACCACTATCTACCACACCTGATCCAGCTCTCCAAAAGCTCTTTACTGAATGGATGAGGAGAATTAGTCCTAGGAAAGGAGGCTGCAGCATATTGTATGACTCTCAGACAGAACTACAGGTGTGTCCTAAGTGCAAATCCGATACTAATACGAACCACTTTTTGAGTATGTGGTATATAGCTACAAGTGTCAAAGTGGAGTATACTCAAAGGTCACAATGTGCACTTAGAACCTAGAATTTACACTTATAGAATTTTTACCAAATTTGTCAAAACAGCCTGTATCTTATTATATTTAATGATTTGAATGAGTAAAATCAACTCAGGAAAAGTACTGATACTACCTGCACAAGTTTTCAAAAAATGACTTGAGTAAAAGTGCAAAAGTATGAGGTAAAAAAACTTTACTGAGAAGTAGAACTGCAGTCTAGTTCTCAGCACAGTTCAGCTGAAGTCTTTACCACCATTCTACAGTGAAACATTACTCAACAAAAATAAAATCTCTGAATGAAATGTTTTAGATTCCTCACTATCCCAGCTTACACTTAGTAGAAGGCAAAGTATTACTATTAGAACATACTTAGCAAAGTACAAATCTTTTAATATTTTGTAAAAACAATAGTTACAGCAGAGAGTCACAAAAAACTGTTTATGTACAACCACCATTCTACAGTGAAACATTACTCAACAAAACTCTCTGAATGGTTTTGTATACATCCCAGCTACATATTTATGCAGAAATAAGCAAAATTTCCAAAATAGTTACAGAGAGGTCGCAAAAATGTTTATGTAAAAACGAATGAATGTTCCTATGACATAAAACTTAAACATAAAAAGTGGACCTCATGGAAAATGAAGTACATGGAAAACGTACCATATTGGCCCTTTAATGTATGTATTGTACTACACCACTGCTACTTATGTGTGTGACTGACATATTAATGTGAGAATAGCAGACGTAGTTAGCTAATTCTACTCAAGACAACGACACGCTTTATAAACAGCCACCCGTATAATAGCAGCTGAACAGTTACATGACATATAAAAGGGAGAAAATTAATAAAATGCGTCTTACACTTCGGAGTAACTTCTCACATGGGGCACACGGATAATGTGTTGCAGGAAAACGGTTCCGTAGTAGCACCAGAAACTCTTTTTAGTTCCTACCATCAACGGTCCTACTTCAGATTAAACCTTCACCAAAGTGTTTATTTTAGTCTTTCTGAAATAAACTCTATTTTAAAATATGTTCTGTCTGTTGAGATATGTGTTAGAAATATATGGTTGGCTGAGAAAGAAAAGAAAGTATCGTGTTTCTGCTTTTATTTACAAATGTGATTCACCCCCAGACTTTTCAAGCAAGTGGTTCGGTCGGATTTGGCGCGGAGTTTGTCCCAAACAAACTGAGAGGATTTCGAGTGGAGGTGGCGTTGTTTGTAAGTTATTAGCGGATAGTTACGTAAATAAGCTTTTTATTGAGGGAAGAAAATTTCATTTTAATGTTTAACTAATGTATAGTTGAGGTATTCGTCCCTTTCAGTAAGTGGGACACCGTTATCCACTGTATCTCTGAGTGGAAGTGTCAAAGTTAGCCAACTGGGCTAGCTACTCGCTGCTTAGCTGGTTACATTCTGGAACATTCCGAGTTATGTTTATTTATTTGTCTTTGTCTTTATTCGATTAGTCTGGTAGAGAGTCAGGTTTACTGGACTGTATGGTCTTGATGTATGGTTGACTTGCTACTCTTCTATTTCCCCGTCGCACCTTAAATAGTGATTTATTATCACCAACCAGGAATTCTTCAGTGACACAAAACTGAGCTTTTTAATTGCCAGCTTCATGGTCTAATTTCCCCGTTCCACCTTAAATGTTTAAGCAACCTCAGGCTCCAGGATGTAACTGCAACCCTATTTAAGGTGGAACGGGAAATTCAAACAACGAGCTAACTAGACGTGGATTTAAGTGACATGGTAGCTTCAGTGCTAGGAAAACTGATTAACTGCCTGTTTGCTTTTCTTTACGGTGGTGTGAATGGGAACCAGGGGTCACAATGTCAACCACCGTGTCTCCACCCTGCTCCTGGGGTCCCACTGCCCTGCCATGTGTTGTCCCTGCCACACCTGATCTAACGAACCCACTCATTAACAGCCCATTATTGAGTTAAGCTCAGTGGTGGCACTAAGGTGTGCAGGGCAGAGGATTCCAGTATCAGAGTTTAGAGACACTGGTCTAAACACCAACATGGGCACTTTGTTTACTATGTGAATTTATAAACACTTATTATTAAAATAACAGCTGCACCCAGAAGGAGGTGTAGCAGTGCAGTGCTGGTGAGAAGGAAGATAAAGGGAACCAGGATCAATAAATGATTATCAATTTAGACTGATATTATCAATATTTATTGAGTTACACATACAGAAGTCTGTCTCTCAGTATTGCATTGCCAGACGTCTTGGCATGGAGCTGTAGAGGTTTGTGTAGATGACCCGCTGCCATTCTGAGTCTCTCCATGACAGTCTGGCACGACACCATTGCGGTCTTTGGTGGCATTGACATGGTGTTAAGGACAGATGTTGTAACGGTCTGTGTACATGTAGCCTGGTGTGGTGCAGCCGTCTGACAATGGTGCTGCACTAACAGGATGACTCATGGAGGACATCACTGCTCACTGAATATCCGCAGTCGTGGTTGTTGGGTCCGTCAGCTACAGCGATAAGGTCGCCTGCTTACGTCACGTACCGTGAAACTTGAATCATTGGCATGTCTCACGATGTCAAACCTACCCACCATGTTTCTATGCTGTTGGTTGATTCCTTCTGGGTGCAGCTGTTAGTCCTAGACTAGATTGTCATTTTAGTTGAGAATTGTTGTCTTAGCTACACAATGTCTCAGATTTCAGGTAAAAAAATAAATAAAAATAAAAAAAATCCATAACCATTAAATGTAATAACACAGTGGCTTCAGACCTGATCATGGAGAGGTACCTTCCTGCAGGCTTCGCCTCCAACCCTAACTAGCTCTTTCTGATCTAACTAATTAGAAATCCTTGATTCGCTGAAAGAGCTCTGCCTGATTTGCAATGGGAGCGAAATCTGCTGGAAGGTGGACCTCCTGGAGGAGTTTTGGTGAGCAAGGTTTTAATCCTTGCTCAGACTGCCAGCCCAAATCTGATATTTTTTGGCATATCCAGATAGATTGTTTGTTTTCCCCCTAATGCTTTACTTATTCATTTCAACAGGATAAAACATAAAACACAACAACGGGTAAACAATACTCTAGGAAATAGAGGATAAATGTCACAAAATAAATAAATAAATAAATACATTAAAAAAGGATTTAAAAACTCGCGCACACAAAACACGCTCATGCATACAGAAGGCTGTCATATATGTAAAAGCTATACAGAAGTGAAATAATACCTGGAAAAAGTTTTACAGAATCAGACTGGAACTGGTATCACACTAGCTCTGTTCAGTTTGTTCAGAGCAGGTCCCCATACGTTATAGAAGCGCTTTTGAGATTTAGGTTCATTACAATGTATTTGGGTCCATTTGTATAATAAACAACATCTCGTTTAGCCACCTCTTCTGGTATTATTGTCATCCCTCCTCTTTTGTGCTCTTAGGGGTGTAAGGAAATGTCAGTAATATCAAGTAAGACAAGATGCTTGATGCTGTATTGATTCACATAAACACAATATTAATTAATATATTATTAATTAATGGTTGACGTGCAGAGTTTCAGCTGTCAGTGGTTTATATTGTGTTAAATTAGCCTGTGCTAGTGCAATGTTAGCATTAACAAACCCATGCATATTGTAACGCACTCAGTAGGCTCCCGGGGAGGGAGCTGCAACAGGGGGCTAGCTGCTTCCCCTGACCATCATAAAGAAATCCAGGCAAGACACAGCCGTTCGGAGTACTGGACCATTTACTGGGCAGGGGAGCACCCACACCTCGTGGTTACAATCCCAGATAACACTGCAGGAGAACATACAGGTTACAAAACCCCCACCTAACCATTCAGTGTGCCGTACTTATATAACCGTTAGCTTTGTACCCCCTCTCTCGCTCACGACATACGCTCAATGCGCTCAATGGCGGCCCTTAAAGTGACCGTTACAATATGTTGGTGTGTTTACCTAAAATTAGATTAGGTTATGGCAATATATCACAATATACTGAATTGTAACTCTTGTATCTTGATGTGTTTTGTACAGTATCTCCCATATACAGAGCTGTAGGTGTGCTATAGAACCGTTTCTAAAAGCTTTATAGGCCTAAGCTGTTGCTTTTAAACTGTTTGTTTGTTTGTATTTTCTACTATAAGGCATTAACCCTATTTATGTTTGTTGTCCTGTAGGACATGGAAACCATGGAAGGAGAATTAAGAAAAGAGTTGAAACATCTGCAGGAGGAGATTAAAATGTATGAAGCTGAACAGGATACCTGTATGCGAGCTATTTCACTCCAGCATGGAGAAACCCTGCAAAGTGTTGTGTAAGTAAAAAAAAAAAAAAAAAAACTACAAAAAGTACAGATATATATTATGGATGCTTATTTATATAACTTAAAAGCTAATATGATATATTATCTATGATATACACAATATATACACAACGACACCACATATGCACTATACATACAGACACTGTACAATATACAGACAAATAATAAACAGTTTACAAATCAACAGCTAGTTAGTGCCGGTAAAGATTCCACAGTTGGGAAACTTCTTCCAGGCCTCAGTGGTTTTCGATAATACACCATGCGTACCCTGTTCTTCAATGGTCAGGACCCCCACAGAGCAGGTAAGATGTGGGTGGTGGATCATTCTCAGCACTGCAGTGACACTGGCGTGGTGGTGGTCTGTTAGTGCGTGTGGTGTGAGTGGATCAGATACAGCAGTGCTGCTGGAGTGTTTAGACACTGTGTCCACTCACTGTCCACTCTATTAGACACTCCTGCCTTGCTGGTCCACCTTGTAGATGGGCAGTCAGAGACGATAGCTCATCTGCTGCTGCACAGTGAGGTGTTGGTCATCCTCTAGTCTCTCATGCTGCTGGCTGGATAGTTTTGGTTGGGTGATGATTCTCAGTCCAGTGGTGACTCTGAGAAGTTTAAAAACTCCAGCAGCACTGCTGTGTCTGATCAGTTCTTCATGATTACAAGAGAGGCCTTCAAGCACACTCGCAAGACACAAACCTGAATTACAAACAAACTTAGAATTAGAAAAGCTGTTTTGTTGCTGTGCCCTTAAGATCGATATGTGTAAATGCTGTAATTGGCTGCCCTGTATGGTGTCCCATTTAAAGATCACTCAGAGCTGAGTGGGTGGGGCATGTGACAGTATTTTTCTGTATATATTGTGTATATTGTCAATTTTTCAAAATGCTTATGTGATGAAAATATTAATTAGTAAAGTTTAGTGTGTGGAAAGTCTTGGAAGTTGAGGAACTTAGTTTTTCTGTAACAGTGGGACCCTTCTTACTAGTGCATGATGCAATGACTGACTTAGCCTTTCAGTATTAATGCTGTTTTGGTGGCATTTCTTTCCTTCACAGACAGACCCTCTGCAACAGGAAGGAGAAAGGGGATGGGATGCTGAAGAAAGATGTTTTTAAGCTCATAACAGAAATCTGTGATGCTGAGAAGGACCTTGGAACACAGACAAAGATCAGTGAAATACCCCTTACAGAGTGCTGCGTGAAGACACTTGAGAAAAGTAAGATTCACATGGCTGGCTAAGTTCTCCCTTATACTCTGATGGCAGTTCATCCCGAAAGTATTGGATGGACCTCCATCACTCCTAAGAACAACGTTCCACCGCCCCACAGTGCAGTGCTGGGGCTGCTCTACCCATTTAGCACCACACTTGGCTTTGGACATGGTCCTGTGTGTGTGGGGGGGTGCATGTTCTCTCTGTGTCTGGGTGGGTTTCCTCCCACAGTCCAAAGACAGTCAGTCAAGCAAATTAAAGATGCTAAATTGCTGTGTGTGTGTGTGTGTGTGTGTGTGTGTGTGTGTGTGTGTGTGTGTGTGTGTGTGTGTGTGTGTGTGTGTGTGCGCGTGCGTGCGTGCGTGCGTGCGTGGTAGAGTATTATGTTGGCCGAGAAGATTAACATTTCAGAAAACAAAATTAATAAAACAAAACTAAAAACAAATTTTCAAGGGCAAAAAAAAAGACATGAAACACTTTTTACCAGTACTGAGTTATATTAGCCAGTTGGCACGCTATTGTTTTTCGTGTGGAAGGTCTTTGGAGTTCGTAAAACAGGAGACGAAAGACAAGGTAATGGAAAAAACAAAAACGTGCCAGCTGGCTGAAACGTGTCCCACCCAATGGACAGAACATGTGTTAGCGTTGTCACCATCCCAAACTCCACCCACTCTACCAGTCACTCTAACAGTTTGATTGACATGGGTCTGCAACAAGCACTTCCTGTGTTAGACCCCGTAGTGGTAAATGTGTTTCACGTCTTGTATGTGTGTTTTTGCTTTTTTAATTTTGTTTTCTTAAATGTATTTTTTTTCTTTGTTTGTAAATTTGTTTCTATGTTTGTAATTTTGTTTTCTGAAATTTTTATTTGTTTTGTCCTCGGCCATTCTAGAGAATGTATATGTCTGTGTACCTGACCTGTAAACCACTCAATACCTGTCCAGGGTGTTTCCTGCCATTGCTGATCCCCACCTCCCTCTCCCAACCCAAAGGGAGCCAAAAGGATTAGAGGTTCAGAAGATGAATGAGTGAATGAATGATTGTATCAGCAGTTTTAGTTTTACTTTCTTATCTATTTTTGGGATGTGCAGCAATATAATCAATAATCAGGACATTCTCTGATTTGCTATTGATATTATTACTGAATATATTGATTTATTGGTTAAACTAAAAATAAAAAAACAAAAAAAACTTTTTTTTTCTTTTTTCAGATGAGAGGAAGACCATTCAACAGTACAGACTCGCCGGTCACTGTGGCTTTCTTTCGTTCCAAGTTGAATTTGCTCTGACAGACATCCAGGTAAAACTTAATGTCACAAACAACAAGCACATTGATTACTCGCTTCCAAATGACATGTTGTATCGATCTGGTGAAGCATTATTTGATCGATATGAGTTTCTAAGGTACAATAATTCCAAGAAAATTGAAAACTGACTGTCTTCTCAAATGGTCAGCTTCGTTTTGATAAAATAATGTACTCGTTTAATTTAATAGAAACACCAGGGAAAGTTTGCGAAAGTCTTTTAGAGTGCTTCGATATGAAGCCCTGTGCCCTGTGCTCTGCAGAGATCGTTATGGACTCTGTACAGTTACGGTGAGGGGAACCAGCGCTCACAAATATAGCATTTTATTTACAATCCAAAATAAATACAGAGCCTGCGTGCATCTTCAGAGTTTCACGTGTAGTGTTAATGATGGAAGAATAATGATGGTAAAGGATGGAGGAGTTGGGTTTTGTTTTTTCCTTGAAGTTGTCTGTTAAAATTTAAATGCCATGTTTTGTTGTTTTTACTAAGTAAAAAAAAAGTGAACACATCCTGGACTTACCAGACTTGGCAGAATTGGATCATTTTCAGCTTTTTTTGTGCACAGTTTATACTTATTTGCCCATTTCAACAGATTTAACAAAAATAATGTGGCACAACGTCATTTATTCCAATATATAAATTCAGTAATAAAGAGAAATGATGTGTTAACATGTACAGAGCTGTGGTCCCTGTGGAGGAACTTTAATTGTTCTATCTGTATGGTAGTTTTTAGGGCTGAATAATTCAAGAAGAATACTGAATTGGGGTTTTTCTCATCAATATTTTCAGACTCCAATTCAATTTGCGATTATTTTCTGTGAACTGGAGTCCAGGCCTGTTTTTGTGGCCAATTAGAACCAAAGCATCTCCTTTTTCAGGCTGGAGACTATATACTGGCCAGACTACCAACTGACTGTGATGATGTTACAGCATGCAGGTGTTTGGCTGCCTCTGATTGGTCTAACTCCTCCTAACTCCTCTACCAGCAGTTAATAAGTCCGGTTATTAAGTTATTGCTCCCCATTTAAGACACAATTTTGATGAAATATGCTATAAATGAAATTGCAGCTCTTGTAATTTAAATATTTTGAATTCAACATAATATCGATTGATCTTTAAATTATTTAGGCGTCTGCTTTTAATCTTGGCTACTGTGAACAAACTTTGTGTACCTCAGTGTGATGCTTGGCATTCCTGGTTTAACTCATCTAATAATTACCAGGTGTAATAAGTATGTTGGAGCTTCTTAAGCTCAGTCAAGTGACTGGAAGTGTTCCTCACTGTGAACCAGTGGTGGCAGCACATCTCGCTCTTAATAACCCCATTCAATGATCAGTACTCGGCACTAGAGGGCGCTAAAACACCACTGTCTAAACTTAAGTGCTGCCACTTTGGCAAGAGCCCTGCACAGTTTACTCCCGTGCTACCAGAAGATGGTTTTAACAGCTCATCTTTGTTCTCTCTGATTTCTTTGCAAACAGTCTGGAATTGAAATACACTTTCCCAGTGTTAAGTGTCTTCACTGAGCTGCCTAAAGGCTCTTTCTACTTACATTGGAGCTTAAAACACAGTTTGTAAATGCTCTGGAGAAGTGTCTGCTAAAGGAGAAGTGCAGTAATGTAAATATTCTTAGCTGTCTCATTAAAGTTTATAGTTCCAAATAATGATTCCTCATCTTTTATGATGATTCATCGAATGTTTTTCAAGCCATTAGTTCTTCTGAGTGTGCGCAGGCTTTCAGCATTGATGGTTGACTCTGTGCTTTGGTATGCGCCACCCAAATCGGCTAAGAAGTGAGGAGAAAATTGAACAGTGGTTAGGCAAACATTCTTGGCATGCTTTAATAAAGCATTTGTTCTGCGTGGTGCTTTTGTCCTGTAGTGTGGTTGGCATGAACCCTGTCCGTAGAGTGGTTGGACATAAATGAAAGGAGATTCTAATGTATTATGGGGATGCAAAATGATATCTTTACCATATCTATATCGGCAGAATTGTGAAAGTGAATGCACCGACATGACCTAGATTTCACTTGACGTGTTTATTGTACTGCAGAAAAGCAGGACGTTTGACTGATGCTGGTCTGCTGCGCTAAAACAAATCTGTATTTTATTATTTGCGCCATTAATGTCTGCACAATTTTTGGAAAATACCTAATTTCGAGTTTACTATATTGCAATTCTTATTTAAATGTGATATTGTTCTTTAAAGGCCGCATATAATTGACAGCTGAGTGTGCAGTTATGTGCAAAATGCATTTTTTAATCAAATGAAGCAGATTTAATGTGCAAAATGTGCATTTCAAACACTTTAAAAGGGGATCTATTAGGCTTTTTAAGTTTTTCCTCGTTCCTTTAGTGGACTGTAGCTTACTGATGCATATAAACGGTCTACAGTGTTTAAGGCCACATTCCCATTACAAGCCTCATTGCACAGATCTGATATGTAGCTCAGATCCAATCTCACTAATGTGATGGTTCATATAAATGACTCGGATCTGAGCAAAAATCAGATTTGAGCAATTGGGCTTGTAATGTGAATGTGGCCTTGAACACTGTAGACATTTACATTTATGGGATTAAGCTGACATGCTTGTCTAGAGCATGCTTGTCTAGGTTAACCATATTACAGGTAGGTCAGTGTAGATGTATCACAGCGTAGTCACCCAGACTGGGATTTGAACCCCAGTCTCCCGCATTTGGTGGTGGCTCCCTGGCGGATGGTGTCGTCTCCCTGGTGGGTAGTGGTGTTATCCGCTGAGCGACACCAACCAGCTGGACGGTATACATGCACAAAAAGCAATTTGAGTGGTGGACACTAAAAAAGTAAGGCGGTACTAGCAATATGTAGTGGGTGGAACAGTTTTTGTGTATCTGTACTTCACTGAAATATTTCCATTTTGGGGGACTTTTTATTTTATCTCCACAACATTCAGAAATCTAATATGAGTGTTCACTCCACTACATTATGGAAATTTGTAATTCATTTTGGCTTGTGTGTGTGTGTGTAAAAATGAAACAAGCTTATTCATGTATTCTTAGCATCCATGGAAATGTCCATTTCAGGCCTGGGCTACATCCAGGACCACCTAGAGGAAGGTACTGTAGGTAGAGCAGGATGGGGTTAATGCAAACTCTGACTGACCAACACACATCAAAGCATCAGTGAACAGATCAAACACCTGACGTTTCGACGTTGTGAGTAAATGGACCACAATATAGAAATATGTACACACGTACTCGTGACTGGTGAGCGTCTTTATACGAACGCTGTTTCCTGCTATAGTAGATCTGATTTGGCTGGTTTATGTTTGAGACCTACAGATGCAGTATAGCAGGGGAAACTGAAAACCACACTGTTATTAAACTTAGTCACCAGTTTAAGTTGCAAATACATTTTAAACTGAAACTTCGCTCGCTTGCAAAAGTTAT
The DNA here is from genome assembly GCA_024036415.1 of Prochilodus magdalenae. NCBI lineage: Eukaryota > Metazoa > Chordata > Actinopteri > Characiformes > Prochilodontidae > Prochilodus > Prochilodus magdalenae. The sequence continues at coordinate 77,352 of JAMWET010004612.1, read as the reverse complement.
TTTATGGTTCTAGCTAATGGAACGTGTTCTCCTTCAGTGTTCTGTGCTGATGGTGATGTGAATAGGCGTCAGTGTCAGACTAATGAATGAGCTTCTATTCTATATTATTCTACTGGTGGACTGAGAGACACTAATGTCTCTTCACCTACATTGAGCTGATGAGTCCTGTTCCAGAAATGATAATAGGACATTAGAGCCGTAATAAACCATGCTCCATACTTAAGTACATCTGAAGGTACATACTTTAGTACTGTTACTCTCCATACTTAAGTACATCTGAATGTACATACTTTAGTACTGCTACTCTCCGTACTTAAGTACATCTGAAGGTACATACTTTAGTGCTGTTACTCTCCATACTTAAGTACATCTGAAGGTACATACTTTAGTGCTGTTACTCTCCATACTTAAGTACATCTGAAGGTACATACTTTAGTGCTGTTACTCTCCATACTTAAGTACATCTGAAGGTACATACTTTAGTACTGTTACTCTCCATACTTAAGTACATCTGAAGGTACATACTTTAGTGCTGTTACTCTCCATACTTAAGTACATCTGAAGGTACATACTTTAGTGCTGTTACTCTCCATACTTAAGTACATCTGAAGGTACATACTTTAGTGCTGTTACTCTCCATACCTAAGTACATCTGAAGGTACATACTTTAGTACTGTTACTCTCCATACGCAAATACCTCTGAAGGGACATACTTTAGTACATCTGTAGGTACATACTTTAGTACTGGTACTCTCCATACTTAAGTACATCTGAAGGTACATACTTTAGTACTGTTACTCTCCATACTTAAGTACATCTGAAGGTACATGCTTTAGTACTGGTACCCTCCATACTTCAGTACATACTTTAGTACTGTTATTCCAGTGGAGGTTCTAAAGGGAGGAACTTCTCCTGACACTGGAGGAGGAGTTTACCTTGGGTATCTCTACTTTCACTCTACTACATGGTTTGTGTACTTTGTACACCACTGTGCAGTATACATTTGCAAATCATTCCATTAAAAAATATTTTATTGTGCTGTAAGTTTTTGTACATATAAACTATCTACAGTGTTTAAGGCCACGTTCACATTACAAGTCTAAGTCTTTTGCTCAGATCTGATCTCATTAACATGATGGTTCACGAAAGTGACTCGGATCTGTCATCAATTTGACTGAACCCAGCGTCCTGAAACGACCCGCATGCGCACACCCAACTCAGTAACGCCAGATGAGTGAACCGTGTGCATCATGAACAACAAACAAACCCGCAGAATGAGCCTTTTCTGCCAGGATAATTAGCTCTGATCAGCTCTCAGCTGTTCATCACTGGAGCAGGATGGAGAGGAAAATGGGTCAGTTGTGTTGCATTTCCACTGTTTACTGGCTCTGACTTTACATTTGGCTCTACCGCCACGTTAACGCTGAATGATGGCGAACGCACAGTGGAGAAAACCCCCCCCATGATATCTGATCTGAACGTTCACATATACGTATCCAGCCACATATAAAAGTGACTCGAATCTGATTTTAAAAGATTGGGTTTGATGTGTCCACACAGCACAAAAAAAACAGACCTGCATCACATTAAGATGAAGAATCAGGTTTGAGCCACTTCAGCCTGGTAACGTGAATGTAGCCCTACGTCTAATTAAGTGCATGTCAGAGAGACAAACTCTCTCCCACTGGAACTACTTTTCCCAGCTGCCTAAAATGGTTCTTTGGAACTCTGTTCTCTCTGTCCCAGTCTGATGTCATCTCGTAACACAGTCAGTATGTATCCCCCCTACCGGCAAGCTCGGCGCTCCCTCACACAGCACACAGAGAGCTAAACCAGTAAAAACTGACCACTCTGAAACCAGTCTAGCTTGTGAAGGCAGATCTACCAACTTGTTCTAATGGGCCTTCAGGATTTTAAACTGATATGGCAGAATCAACACCATTGCAAGGTCGGGGATCAGACTGAGGATGATTACAGATGCACAGTGTGAGAAAAATATTGTGTTTTGGGAAAATGAAAGCATGTAGTAGACCTCCAAATATAAAATCATGAGCTTTGAGAATGTGTATAATGGCGTCCCTTTAAACTTTCAAAGCATCTGCTGTACACTCCCCAGTCCGTACATGGCAACTTTACAGCAAAAAAAATTGTATTGAATATTTCATGGCCTTTAAGACCAAAGCATCTCCTTTTTATTTTATTTTATTATTTTTTTTTTACATTTTTTAATCTCTGATGTTAAGTAATTGCTCCACACTTAAGACACAATTTTAATAAAATAGACTATAAATGAAGTTGCAGCTCTTTAATTTGTGAATTCAATATAAAATCATTTAGTCTGTAAACTCTTCAGACGTCTGGTTCCAATCATGGCTACTGTGTACAGTTCCAGGTTTCTCTAAAATGGAGCATTTCGTACTAAACCACTCAAAATAACATTGTTTAGCAATTTAAACACTAACCATTAAATTGGTTAAAAATTAAAAATTTGCATACTTCAGTTTGGTGGTTGTTATTCCTGGTTTAACTCTTCTAATGTTTACCAGGTGTATTAAGTATGTTGGAGCTTCTATAGCTCAGTCAACAAATGACTGAGCGTTCCTCACTGTGAACCAGTGGTGGCAGCATAACATCGATCCCGTTCTCAATAACCCCATTCAGCGATCAGTACTCAGCACTAGAGGGCGCTAAAACATCGCTGTCTAAACTTGGCCACTATGGCAGCAGCCCTTTAAAGCAGCACTGTTTACTCCCGTGCTGCCAGAAGATGGTTTTAACAGCTCATCTTTGTTCTCTCTGATAATGTTTAAAGTGCACATCAGAGGGACAAACTCTCTCTCACAGGAACTACTATTCTCAGCTGCCTGAAATGGCTAATAGGAGCTCCAACCCTTTTCTCTGTTACGATGTGATGTCATCTCGTAACACAGGTCCTATTGCCCTCACACAGCACATGAAATAAAAGCATGTAAATCTATTGTAGTAGACCTCCAAATATAAAAGCATCAGCATGTGGCAGCTGTACTGAATACATTTGGGTGGGCCCTAAAACCCAGGGAACTTTCACAGACAACTGGTATATACAGGGGTTGGACAATGAAACTGAAACACCTGTCATTTTAGTGTGGGAGGTCTCATGGCTAAATTGGACCAGCCTGGTGACCAATCTTCATTAACTGCACATTGCACCAGTAAGAGCAGAGTGTGAAGGTTCAGTTAGCAGGTAAGAGCACAGTTCTGCTCAAAATACTGCAATGCACACAGCATTATGGGACATACCAGAGTTCAAAAGAGGACAAACTGTTGGTGCACATCTTGCTGGCGCATCTGTGACCAAGACAGCAAGTCTTTGTGATGTATCAAGAGCCACGGTATCCAGGGTAATGTCAGCATACCACCAAGAAGGACGAACCTCCACCAGCATCACGTAGTGACCTGGCCACTATCCTGCAAGAGGAATGGCTTAAACTCCCTCTGACCACTGTGCAGGACGCAGTATATGTCATTCCCAAGACCAACTGGCGCTGTATTGGCCCCAAAAGGAGGCCCTACACCATACTAATAAATGACTGTGGTCTAAAACCAGGTGTTTCAGTTTCATTGTCCAACCCCTGTAACTAGTAAGCTAAATCAAGTGTGTTTGAGTCGAAGAATAACCAGACCATGCTGAGCTCTAGTGTTCTGTGCTTGTGCATGGTTACACAAGACAGTCAGTGCTGTGTTTCTAATGAGCTCCATGTTTCTAATTGCAGGATAGTGACTCCTCCCTTCGGAAGATCACCGACCTCAACATTATAGTGGATGGTGCCGAGTTCAAAGATTTGTGTGCATTTGTGTCAAGGTAGGTTACATCTCGTCACCACTCAGTACACTTATTATTAATATTAGCTGATTATTCTCACTGGACAATAAATGATTGTTTAATACCTTCCCAAAAAAACGCTGTGATGGGATTCGGCATGGACTGGACAAGTTTCTGTATGTAGGCCACCTCAATGTTCAGAAACCTTGGCATCAAATAACTGCATAGTGGGTTTGAACCGCTAAGCAGGATGATGATTATTAATCATCTCCACCAGGAATTCTTTGGTGATATGAAGCTGAGCTTAGCTTTTTAATCGCCAAATTCATTTTATGGTCATTTTCTACATAATGTGCATAAAAATCAGAGGAGGATGGGTTCCCCCTTTGAGTCTTGGTTCCTCTTGAGGTTTCTTCCTTCCTAACTAAGGGGGTTTTTCCTTGCCACTGTCGCCCTCGGCTTGCATTTTGGGGGCTCGAACACCAGATTCTTTGTAAAGCTGCTTTGTGACACATCTGTTGTAAAAAGCGCTATAAAAAATAAAGTTGATTGATTGATTGATTGATAGTATTACGCTTATGTCTCGGCCTAGCGAAATTGTCCATTCCACCTTAAATGGTGGTTCGGTTTCATATCACTGAATTATCACTTATCAGTTATCATTTATTCTGGGTGGAGATGATAAACAATTGTCATCTGCCTCTTTGAGGTCATGTGATGCCCTAAGTGTCTTTAAGTAGTGATGAGCTGAACTGCACCCTACTCTGCTCCTACTGCAGACTGGCAGGGTCGCCTACAGAGCACCGCTAGCAGCCTGTTAATGACATCATGTAGTTTCTTTTTGTGCTCTTGTGACTTGTTTGTGACTCGTTAGACTGACTGATGTGTAAAACTGAAGTACATACTTTCCGTCTGTTTACATAAAAGCCACTGACGACACCTGATGCTGGTTCTTGAAGGGTCATCCCATTTCATAGTGGGATGTCAACCACTACTCCTACTAACTCAGTTTCGAGGGGGAGGGTTACACTCAAACACAAGGGGTAGGTGTAAAAATGAGAAATGGGATTCGGCTTTAGGGTGTTATTTTAGTGTTCCATAAACGTTTCAGTGAAGAGATTTTATACCGCTCACTGAAGTTACACTGAATACAGTCTGCCAGAGCACCTGTTCACAAGTTCTGAGCTAGCAGGTTAAATTGTGAAGCTCCGTGAGAGAATCTGTACAGTGGACTGGTTTTGTCATGTGCTCCATGAGCGTTTTTGTGATGGACATTTGTATGCACAAATGACAAACACAGATTCCATAAGAAGTGACATTCAAGATCCACATAAGCTCCTTGAGCCTTCATTTGTAAATGCCACTCATGTATGTCGTGTCGTGATACTGCAGAAAACTGCTTGGATTGCTTTGCGTGTCTTCAGAGCTGGCACACACTGGAACACTAAGTAAAATACAGTGTGCAGAGGATCCACAAGGTCTGTCTCCTTCTTAAGCAGATGCTAAATGCATTCGTTGTTCTCCCTGGTCACTTGTATGAGCTGTCAGTCATTCTTTTATTTATTTATTCTTTTTATGACTTGTGGTTCCCAGTCTTGGGCCCTGGAGTCTCACTGCCCTGCATATTTTCGAGTTTCCTCAGCTCCCAAATAGGGATCCGTCCCTGTCAGTATCGGCTTGATATTGGCCATAGTCACTGGATTGGAGGTTGGAAGCAGAAACAAAGTATAATCCAATATGATGCATTAGTCTAAACTATCATGTCGATGTAGATGCTTAAAGTTGCACTTTAAATCTGATGGTGTTGAGCAGTTTCACGCTTAGCCGTGCATGTGACGTAAGCAGGGACGGGCCTTATCTCTGTGCCTGACTGACCCAACAGCCACCATTACAGACATCCAGCGAGCAGTGGTGTCCTCCATGAGTCATCCTGTTAGTGCAGCACCATCGGCAGACGGCTGCACCACGCGGGACTACATGCACACAGACCGTTACCACGACTGTCCTTAACACCACGTCACCGTCACCAAAGACTGCAGTGGTGTCGTACCAGACTGTCATGGAGTGACGCAGAATGGCAGCGGGTCATCTTCAGTGACGAGTCCCGCTTTAGTCTTGGTGGAGACGCCCAACGAATCCGTGTGTGAAGGCACCGTGGTCAGCACCGAGATGGGCGGTTTGCCATGCGTCACACGTCCAGAAGGCCTGGCGTCACTGCACCTCCACCCCTACCGCACCATCTGCAGAAGCTGTGTGAGGATATACAAGCTGCTTAGGATGGATTATCACAGGACACCATTGGGAACCTCTACAGCTCCATACCGAGACGTCTGGCATGTTGCATTCATGGCCGGCAGAACGCCATACTGAGAGACACTTCATGTTATCCTACAGGCTGTCGGATTTGCTGCTTGGTGGTGCTTTCACCAGAGCGTCATGCCTTCCTCTCAAACTACCACACCCACTCAACCAGTCTTCATCCTTTCACCTCCACAGCTGCTGTTATAAATACAGGCGTCTCTGAAGGACAGGACAGTGTAATAGAGCAATACTGTGTCACTCTTGGACCTTATTGGATTATTAGATTTTCATAAATGTGATTTACGGTGAAAACAACACTTCATCACTCTACCCAACATTTCATACTACCCTACACTGGTGAAGACACAGTCCTTACCACTACAAGAACACAAACACACACACACACACACACACACACACACACACACACACACACACACACACACACTCACATACTGAGGACCTTATTGGACCTTATTCTGGCTAAAACAAGCTGAAAGGCTCCAGTAATATAGACAGGCTGCAGTTAATCTAGAGAGCCACCATAAAATAGTGCAGTGCACTGTAAGCTTAACACACACCCAGCAGATCCCTGTTAGCAGGCGGAAGGGTATTTAGCATTTGATTAGTGATTAACATGTAAACAAAAGATCCTTTCTGAGCAGATTGAAGGTTTCTGCCTGCCTTGAACATTCCTGTGTAATAACATGCATGGCTAGCACATGCGCCGTCATCTTCTGATCACGTGGTGTTTTAGCATAAGCAGCCATTATTTTAATAAATCAAATATTTATGGTCTCTCTGTGCTCTGTGGGAGGCACTGTGGAGCTCGTCGCTCATGCACAAAGCCACATGCCCCCTCTTCTGAGACAGCCAATGAGAGCAGCAGTCATTAATATACAAAATCAACACCCGGAAAATGAGCTGGTCCTCACAGGAGAGCAAATAACATCCGACAAAGGCCGAATTAAAGTGGTATTGAGTTGAATACTCCAAAGAGCACAGGGGACTATTTCATGTCGGGGAAAAAGAGAGTTAAAAACTCTCTATTAGATGAATGGACCTGGGTCAGTTCATGGTTCTTGGGTTTTCATGCAGAACACTACACAAGGCCTGTTAGAAATGGCACTGCGGTGTCACATCTGCTTTGTAGTGCAGTTTAACGGGCTGCTGCTGGAGGCACTGGAGCATTAGCTGCTTTAAAACCTCAGACATTAAGCAGCGCTCTGGTTTAAAGAGTTATTTCTTTTTATTTGACACTTTTTTGACTCTTTTAATTTGATTTTTTAGTTCTGGTACTCAACTGGTCTTCTCTAAAAGGGGAAGGGAAAACAATACATGGAAGGAGAAAGACATTTCTGCAGGATTAAGTCGTAAAAGATGTAAACAAAGCAATTCAGAGTGGTTAAATTGCTCTGTTTTAGGAAAAATTACTGTCAGAATTATGCACAGTGGTGGTGATAGGAACCAGGCGTCCCCCTCTGAACGCTCCCTCACAGAAAGTTATTACATGGAAAGTAGGGATGTACCGATTCAGCTTTTCCAGTTCCGTTACCAGCACCGATACGCAAACTTTGCATATCTGTCGATACCTGATATCGATCTGATAACTTTTTCGAATGAATAAACCGTATACTTCACCGTGTTGGAGTGACATACTCTCTGGCTCGCTTCATATGGCTTATTATATGGCTTATGATATGGCTCTGCTGGCTCACTGTTGGCACTATCAATCTGCTGTGAGCCAAAAGTGGCCCACATACTTACAACATGCATTGGCCCACCTGTCCCACAACAGATTTGGTCCGGTTGTGGTACAAATACAAGTTGCCTTCATGATATATCAGCGCTTAATTGTTTTTGATGGTGTCTGTACCTAATATAGGCCTAAACAAAGATCCTTACCCTTTAATCCTTTAGGTTAGAAAATAAAATACGACCGTACACTGATGTTTACAGTATTCAGCATGTATAATTTACCTGTTTTATTGCTATGTAAAATGATTTCTTACCAGTTTTTTAACAGCAGTCTGGATATGGATGATGTTTTTTTATTTTAATGTTAAATTATCGTTGTTAATATCGGTATCGGCTAAAAAATCGGTTATCATATCGTCCCAAGAACTTCAATATTGATGTATCACTAGTATAAATTATTCAGGCTTTCAACTAATAAGTTGGGTTGCCGAACATTCGGTGCATCCCTAATAGAAACATATTAATCGTTGGTTCTATGTAGCACCAATACGACTCTAGCTGACGCTCTTATCTAGACAAGGTTAACCATATTACAGGTAGGCCAGTGTAGAACTTTTATTGGTGTGGCGCAGCATAGTCACCCAGACCAGCATTTAAACCCCAGTCTGGTGGTGGCTCCCTGGCGGGTAGTGCTGTTATCTGCTGAGCTACCCCAACCACCATTTTCTAACCATTCTCAATATAGATCCGTATCATTACTGGCTAAAGGAAATCCTGCTGCTTCAATTAAATGATGAATAGACCAACAGAAGTGTCTTCTGTTGGCTTCCATTATAATTCATTTGTTGGTACCACTTTATAATAAGACTGCCCTTATAAAGGAGTTATAAACATTTTACAAAGTATTAATAAGCAGCTATAACACATTAATAGATAGGGCAAAAGTGAGCTCCAGCATATGATGAACGTTTATATGTATTAAAACTGTCGGGGAATATGGAGCTTTAGAATGTGGCTACCTTTTTATAAAGTCTTTATAAATGATTTAAAATTAGGTTATTAATGTTTATAGGTAGGTCATAAACACTTTAAAAAGTGAAGAGCAGTTATAACACCTTAATAAAAAGAACATGAATGCGTATTGAAGCTGACGGGTTTAATGCTGGCTGATGGAAAAGACAAAGTAAGTTCAGTAAACCTCTACTCTGAGCTTATACCATATAAGTGAATGTGGATTTACTGTTGGGCCAAATGGTCACTGCTCCCCTTCTTATTTAAGAGATGTAATAAATTGCTTACGATTAATAGCTAATTAATAACCATTAATAAACCAGTTTTAAACACCCTTTATAAAGGCAGTCTTATTCTAAAGTGGTACCCATATAGTTTTTGCCCTCTCTTTTAAAGTTGAAGACCCATTTCACCATGCAAAGAGCCATAAGCATGAAAATGGTGTTTTGAGTGTTCATGGTTCTGTATAGAACCACTGTCTCTATATAAAACGTACCTTTAAGGAACCGTCATTTTAACTGAGCCTTTTTTGTACTGAGCCAAATTACTGATGGTTTTCTCTGCACATTCAAGTATTTGCTCTGACTTTAGCCGTTTGCATAATTCAGAGGTGGATTTTTGCTCAGTTCTTCGTGTGGAAATCTTGTTCTAATGCGCAGGCATACGAAATGGAATATGAAACCATTTTCATCATCTACATTAAATTGCAAATCAGGAGTAGTTAAAAGCTGACATGCTTGAGGGTTTGTTTTTGTTGAAGGCATAGGTTTGTTTTTTGTAGCCTTATGCAGAAAGCAGATCGATCCAGTCAGCTGAATTATCCCTCAGAGTCATAAATGGATTGGCTGAAAACAAAAATTACTGTATTCTGCTCCCTTCATTTCTTAAGTAAAACCAACTTCCTGGTCTTTGGACGCACATCTGGATTATATTGTCTGGTCTGAGATTCTGTCCTGGCACAGAGGAGGTGGAAAAATACTGGAGATAATGATTCTCACACAAGTCTGAGAAGTCTGTGTATTTTTATGTCTCTAGAAAGGCTATTTTATAATGATTATGTTCCATGTAAAGTTGAATAGAAGCAGTTTTGAAAACACTTGGGACTACAAACAGGAGTGATTTCGGCGCATGTGTTCGGACATTTTTTGCAAGAGCAGAAAACCTGGAATTCTCAGCTCAATGCTTTCAGAATACCACAACTATTTCAGTTATTTAAGTGATTTGTATCTGAACATGTGGTTTACAGCATGTGTGCTATCCACAGATTACCCGAAGTGATGTGTTACCAGCCGTTCTACATCAACTGAGGAGTTCTGTTTTTAATGTATGGTTATAAAGCAATGAGTAATATTTATTAAACATCACTGTAATTGACAGACACAAAATGTGGGTAAATATGGGCATTATAATATGTACATTCACATTATAGAACACATTCTTGTCCATTAAAGTGCGATTTATTTAGTGAATTTAATAAATTGGGGAAATTCAAAATAAAACAATGTGGCCTTTGCGGCTGTCACGGCATTTTTGGTTAATTTTTTTTTTCCAATATGCCAATTTAAGCAATGAACAATAAAAATGTACATAAAAAGTCATGTTTATTTGTTAATTTGAATTCTGTTGCATTAAATATTTAATTTTAAATCTCATCAGTAATGCAATATGAAAGTCAGTAGGTAGTATTTATTTATTTATTTATTTATTTGTTTATTTATTTATATATTTTTGTGCCTGTGACGATTGACAAACAGATTGTGACGCGCACTGAGCTAAAAGCAAGGCGGTTTATTAAACAGGTTTGTACCAAAACACAGCAATAGGACAGTCAGAGGGCTAAACCATCCATTTGGGAGACTGGGGTTCGAGTCCTGTTCTGGGTGACTGTGCTGTGCTACACCAGTAATACCTCTTTTCCACCAACACAGTGCCAGTGCTCGTGCCTGTATCCCTGCTGGTTTCCAGACTCTAATTAACCTGAACCTGAAAGGCCCCGTTTCCACTGGTTTGAGAGCTGGGCGTATAAAACCATCATGGTGGAACACGATCTTCGAGTGCAGACTGTACCTCCTCCTTTGAGGACGCATTTATCTCACCATCCAGCAACTCAGCATCTGTGTGCAGCCCAGAGGGATCGTCACAGTCAGCAATTAGGCGCAAGACAACCCAAACGTGTGCCGTTTCCTCTGTATGTTATGAAGCTGGACTGTTATAAGGCAGCACGTTAAGGTTCTTAGCTATCTGTAGTGTGTCCCGCATTACAGATCTCCTGCGTGTATTAAACAGGAAGGAACACATCACGTTTACGTTCCTTAGAAGACGGACGCCTCCTGTTAGATGCGCTCTTTCACGAGCACATCGCTGGTGGCATACGATTGTTTCCGAGGGCAGCTCTGTGAAGTTCATCATGCAGCGCCACGCCTCTTTGCTGCTTGCGTCACGGGTTCCACGATTCCAGACCAGAGTGTTGTTTTTTTTTTCTTTTGTGATGGAAAAGCGCAGAATGGTTCAGGATTTGGGCACCGGTGCCATGTTTATGGAAAAGCACTATAAAAGTCCTTTGGGAAGACTCCCTAGACTACACTGGCCAAATGCCATAAAAGTAAATAAGGCTAATGTTAGCATTAGCGAAGCTGTTATTAAACTACGACACTGTTCCCTAAGTCATACTTATTAATAATAATAATTATACTTATAAAACTAATCACGATATATCGTCTTGCTTACAGTATTGCCACCCCTGTATCATGGGACGTATTGTATTGCCAGGTTATTGCCAACACACAGTGCTAATATTTACTCTCCTCAAAAGAATGCAACCTGATTAAGAAATGCTGACGTTAACAATATACAAACACAATGTAGATTAGACAGCCGGTCCATGGTCTGCTTCTGGAGCAAGTGTGGTTATTGGCTCAGAGATCCTGATAAGATTGTCTGGGGTATTGGAATTTGGTACGGAATTCCTTTTTTTTTGGATACTTAGTGTTATTGAACTAGTTTGGCTGTGCAAGTATTGAATTTTGATACTCCAGCATATTCCCTTAAGCTTAAAGGCTTTTGTTTGCAGGAGTGCCAGGGCTAAGTCCAGCCGCGACGAAGCAAAGCCAAATGTTTATTTAGCAAATATACCAGTCTTTATTTTTATTTGATGTTCTGTTTACATAAACACTTCAGCCTCCTCTGAGTTCCCGTCTTTCTGCGTCCCTTTGGCTCTGAGGAGCTCAGCGTGACTTGGGCTCCTAGTCTCCAAAATCCTACTGTGTGTGAGGAGAAGATAAATGGTGCGATGCAAATTAGAAACAGGTGCAGGCCATTATCCATTTGTTCTGCATAACCTCCCACTTCTTTTTAGCTGACTCCTGACTGTGTCTCCTCACAAGTGACACCTGAATTCAGCCATCTCTCTAGAATTTATAGATTTGAAGTATATGACAATAACAACAAATGATAGAGTCCAGTGTTAACACAGTAATAAACACTCGGGATACAAAACCAGTACTGTTCAAGTTCACAGCTACATCTTGTTTTGCTTACACCTTAACTGTTTTTATCAAACTTTACACTGAAACTCTCAGCATAATCATATAATCGATTCTATGATACACAAAACGACGACTGCACTTAGAAGAAGGTGTCTTTTGAAAGGTAAGATGCAGGTTACAAGGAGCAATAAGACTGATATGATCAATATTTATTGAGCTACACATACAGAAGTCTGTCTCTCAGTATGGCGTTGGGCCGCCGTGTTTGCTAACCCAACACGCCAGACGTCTCGGTATGGAGCTGTAGAGGTTCCTGATGGAGTCCTGTGATAATCCATCCCATGCAGCTTGAACATCCTCACACAGTTCCTGCAGATGGTGCGGTAGGGGTGGAGGTGAAGGGACACCAGGCCTTCTGGACGTGTGACATCAAGCCGTTCATCTTGGTGCTGACCACGGTGCCTCCACACACGGATTCGTTGGGCGTCTCCACCAAGACTAAAGCGGGACTCGTCACTGAAGATGACCCGCTGCCATTCTGAGTCGCTCCATGACAGCCTGGCATGACACCACTGCAGTCTTTGGTGACGGTGACGTGGTGTTAAGGGCAGTCGTCGCAACCAGCGTTTTCATACACCAGCAATACGAAGCTAGTATTATTACTTCATGATAACTAATTTATTATTTCATGTTGATTAGTCCTTGATGCGAAGTGTCAGACCCCTGTGACTGAAACGTACCTAATAGTGTGTAGTCCTCCCACCAGCACCAATAACAGCTGGGACTGGATTGGGGATGTACTGTTCAAGTTTCTGGATGTAGCCACATCAGTGTTCAGACACTCTTACATCAAAGAATTGGTCAGTTGGTCCAGATTTGGTAGATGCCTACCCTGGCACCATTCCGAGGAGAATTCCCTGTAGACTGGGATTGCATCCACTGCTGGTAGACCCGTATGACCGTACGCTTCCATACACCTGCAGATTCAGCTGCTTCCTTCACACTATCATCTTTGGCCACGCCCACATGCAGTCCCTCCTTTTAGCCAATCGTTAACATCTGCTCTGGAGCCATTTTCCACACTGCACCATACCACCTCTTCCCAATCTATGAATCCCATCAATCACAACCTGCAGGTATTTATAGCCCTGACATCCTGGTGCAGCGCCATCTCCAGGAATCTGAAGTTACTACCACCTTAAACACACAAGGTGACTCATTTTTGTAGAAACTATGTAAACAATTGAACACCGCTAACAAACATCACCTCACCTGTGTCGTTTAGGTAAGGTGGAGACTGTCTGTCTTATCCTAATCCGTTTGACTGGCTTGTCTTTCGTTATTATGGACTTCATCCATTATCCCAACAGAACCGGTTTTCCATCACTCCTTTATAGCATTTCGCTTCACACAGACTGAAGTCTCCACGTTTGTGGAAAGTTCTGTCCTGTGCCACACAGCCCTGGGCCCAAAGTCTCACAATGTCTCATGCACTGCCAACACGGGCTGTAGAGGGAATACCAGAACATTCCCTGTCTGAGATGGCCTGTGCTTTGTCATGTATTAGCCAGTTTTACTGTACAGGGGTAGTTTTCTTTAAATGTTGGAGAGCTAATTTCGTTTCTCCTAAATCTAGGAAGAAATCTTCTGTAAATGTGTAGCATATGTGCAGCACATTTTTCACTGCATCCTTCCTTTTTTTTCCCAGAGTGGAGGAAACAAAGAGCCTTTTGCTGTTCTTTAGAACCCTGAGGATGTTTTCGGAGAGATGTAAACAAAGAAGTCGCACGTTCGAGTATTTCAAGGTAAGATGTGCAATAATTCATGCTGTATGTTAAAAAACTGAGCACGTTTTATCATATGTAAATACGCCAGTCAGAAATACAGTATATCAAAATCTACCAAACAGGACTGTTTGGACACTGCCTTCCCTTTTTCACGGCACACCTGTTGGACTGAAAAGCTTTAACAAGGTTCCACAATGAGCCTGGAACAAAATATATATAGGAATTTTGATGATGTCATATTGGAAGCAATACAGGAATTTGCACTTGATGACCGGTGGGAGGGAGAGGTAATCATTAATTCATCCATTAATTTATTAATTAATTTATTTATTCATTAATTCATTTATTTATTAAGTGCACACCATCCTTTCTTGCTTTTTAAGAACCCTTAAATTGAAGTAGGTCATACCAGACAGAATTCCCTTGTAGATTAGTCATGGAAAATGAGATCCATGTGAGTTTTCCTTTTGTATCAGGTGTCAAAAACCTCGTAGCATGACGTGCTTGATCTAATTTGCTATATTTGACATTGAACGATATTGCGCACACACACACACACACACACACACACACACACACACAAAACAACACATTGTGCAGCCCTGCTGGGATTCTATCATTGCATTTTCCTAAGTCCAAATGAAATGAAAAAAATTAAACCTCTGCATATCTGGAAAAGCGTCATCGTCGTGTGTCCGAACGTCTGACACAATAGTAGTGCGTGACTAACATTTACAGAAGTGCTATTTGTGGCACTGTATTTATAGCTGGCTACAGCTATAATTGAACACTGCATGTATATTTGACTCAAAGGTAAGAACAGTGATGGTGAGTGGAGAGAGAGAGAGAGAGGGAGAGGGAGGGAGGTAGTAGGGTAATAAAGTACTCTCCAGGTTTATTCCTCCCAGACTTCCCTCCCAGCTGTATCCAGTTTCCCCCACTGTAAGGTCTCTCCACTGTCACTCCTTACATATAACCTGGGGGCTGCTGAATTGCCAACATCACAGAAAAAGTTGAAGTGGTTGGAGAAGAACCCAAACTGCTTGTTTGTAGGAGACTGCTTTGATTAGGGAGCGCAGTCTCGGTACCAGATATCTTGACTGCAGCATCAAATGTAATATCACTGTATCTGTAATATTTTTGGACCTGGCAGTCGTCACTTAACTAGTAGTTTCTTTAACTACTGCGTAAACCACATATCCCCATTTCCAGCATAAATGGACCAATGGAAATGCACTTTACACTACTTGGAATCAAATCTCTTGATTAGCTTACACTAAAAGTTAAGAACATAAAGATACCATTTTACTTGATTTTCATTCCGTGAGTCGACTTGATATGAAACGTGGGATAAATGAATTGCTAGTAGTGTTCTGTCATGTAAATCGGATTCCTTGCTTGGCTTTTTCTATGTACCGGACGTCACAACGTTATTTTTGCTTGTTACAGCTGCAAGCTATGATGGGTAGGCGTGGCCTTAAGAATTTGAATGCTCACATATTGGCTCATTACTTTGGTATTTGTGTCTGTGTGTAATAGGAACGTGCTGAAGTTTCAACCTAACTGTTACTTAGAGAAAAACTGTCAAAAAAATAAAAATTAAAAAGGAAAGTGGCAATATACTTTATATATAAGATTTTATAAATAATAAAATATAAACAATGAAAATCAGACGTTGAGTACAGAATGCCACAAAACTGCTGAATCATAAATTCTTAGCACCCAGTAAAATGTGTGTTAAGAGATAGTCCTACGATGAGTTTGTCAAATCTCAGATGTTAAGCATAGTAATGTTCATCCAAGTAGCTATTAGTCTGTAGTAGAGCATGGCAGCGTGGATATCGTATAGGTCACCTGTATTAAATCCTTATATGGGTATGCTGTAATATATATGTATTTTGAACTAGTTAAAATTATGACTAATTATTCTCTACAACATCAGTGTTGGTATTTTTAAGAGTGGTTTTGAGAACAAATGCTCAGGTGCTCCTTTGGAAATACCATTTGAAGCCTTTGAAATGTGTGCGTATTAAAAGTAGATGTAGGCCATTTGGCAAAAGATTGCAATATTTTAGGAAATGATCATAATATTTATCCTTTCAGGCGTCTGATCAGATGAAACAGAAAAAGAACCAACTGGGATATAAACTGTCATACTGCACATACTGTGTTAAACCCAATTAGAATGGACTCATTCTACTCTTTATATTGAAAGAGGCAGTGGGTCAGTGTGTTACAGGTACTGAGCATATGCATAGGATGTCAAGAAAAGCATATTGTATTGCATTGTGACATAATTCATCATGGAAACAATTCTTATAGCATGCTTCAGGATAAGTCAGCATGGTGTAGGGTCACATTCAGCTACAATTCCAGTTTCAAGGCAGGCTTTTTTTTATTAGGGTTGAAAGTAAATAATAAACTTCAGGATTTTAACATGCAAAAATGACCATAAATAAAACAACGATTTACACAATATTTAAAAAACATATTTTCTTTACATGTTGTGATGTGACACAGTAGGATGTGTAGTGCCATATTGGCAGGTCCTTATTGGAAGCCTGTAAATACTGATGGGTGGGGACACTCTACTAATGAGACATATCGTCATATGGAGACCTGGAAACTCTTTACTGGAAATGTGAATAGTGAGCATCAGGGATAAATGGGATTAAAAAATAAAAGTACAAAATGTTTAATTATTGTTAAATCATAATCGCAGTTTAAAGGGCTGCAGTTTTACAGTTTTACAGTTGTAACGATAACCTGTGTTATTCAACTCGTCTTAACATTGTTTTAACTGGGCCAGTTTAACATGCATAGAGCCATTTCTTGCAAACTATATTAAGCTTTCAAGCATAAAGTCTGAATAACTTAATGTTCTGATCATCTTGGCAACAAACACAACAGACCTGGAGCTTAACTGATCCTTTTTAATCGCTGGTCAAAAGCCCTAAGTTGATTTGTAGACCTTACTGTCCTGTAGTAGCAGTAGAATGAGTATACCAAAGCTTTCCTTGTTCCATCTGGAAATGTGAATCAGCTTCCTCTTGTGAGGCACAAAGACAGAAACCAGGGAGACCTGATGACTGAAATACTAACAAGCCCTTTTTTAAAGGAATGTTTGAATCCTGCTCCGGCTGTAGAGCTGTTATTAAAAAAGCAAGCTATTGTGCTTGAAGTGCGCCGGTATTTCCAGAATACCTTCAGAGTATAGTTAGCTTTCCCCAAGCAAGCCAGCCCCACTTTGTGTGTTGAGGAATTTTAAAGATGGTCCCTGGTGTGACTAATGCAAATAACAGGAGCTGCGTTTGTTCATGCAGCAAAGTACCTGGGGCCACTGGTGCAGACTGAGACCTGGGAGTAGTCATTTGACCGTATCTTTTAATCATAGATGGCTGAGCTGTTCCAGACCACTACTCTTGAGCTCCGGGGGCCTCCAGGCTACAGCTGAGCGGGGCGGGAGGGGCGAGTATTGGAGCCGGCGAAGGAAACAGCCAGTACAGAGGCCACTCATTAAACCTGAGGCGACAGTGGCTTAGCGAGATAGGAACCACAACACATGCCAGAGTATATCCTTCCACTGATCGCCACTGTTCTGCTGGGCGGGGCGTTTAACAGCAGGTGGCTCAGGTTAATCTGAGAGGTGAGTGTAGGTGGGGCAGCTGGTCTTTTGACCAGAGAAAAGGGATGCTTTTCTGGACGTGGTATGTTTTTATCACATTCCAGTAACACACAGCTATTACAGTACGAGGACTGGGTGGCTTGGGATTCTCCTGCTGTATTGTAGCCCTGAGATGATGATGATATTAATCTGCTGATTCTAGGCAGGCTCCAGTGTTATATTTGGATACCTGTAATTTGGATTATGTCATCTGGTTGGCATATTGTTGAATATAGATAGGTAGGCATGCACCAAACAATGGGTATGCTCCAGTCGTACGTGCAGACACATGTCTATTTGGTGGAATTCTCAGTTTTGAATATTGAATACGCCGTTCTTTTAAAGCGCCTCGACTGGAGAGGTTTCGTTTCAAGAATGGGGAGTTTAAAGGGTGTAAGCGCAAACAGATAATTCCTAGGGAGAGACTTGCTGCTCTTCGGAACAGAGCACAGCCAGCCCACAAAAGTGTTTAACCAAGATATTGTTACCGAAACGCAGATAGAGTTGGCTTCATTCTTGCAGATTTCTTTCTTCACTGGCTTTGAACAGTGGATGAAACCAGGACAGCCAGCTTTCAATTTAGTTTGTGACTGAAACCAAAGTAGAACATGTTGACCTCTGCAGACTGAGAAAGCTAAACAGCTGTTTGCATCAGGGGTCCAAGCACTATATGCCATTGGGGTGGAATTGAAGGCTTATGGCTTCAAACAAACACCTACACATGGACCTCACACATGGACCTCACACATGGACCTCTTAGGACCGTAAGCAATTTGGCATATCTGGAGAATATTTGGACATGTCTTGTAGTAGCATAGTGGATGAACTTTATGAAGTCTCTCTTTATCAGTGGTCTCAGGACGCTGCCCACAGGACATTGTTGTGCTGGACAGTTTTGGTTGGTGGACGATTCTCAGTCCAGCAGCACTGCTGTGTCTGATCCACTCACACCAGCACCACACACACTAACACACCACCACCTCGTCAGTGTCACTGCAGTGCTGAGAATGATCCACCACCCACATAATACTTGCTCTGTGGGGGTCCTGACCATTGAAGAACACAGTAATACAGTACACAGAGAAACAGATGGACTACAGTCTGGACCTGTACACCTGGACCTGTGTATCTGTACTGAAGTGTTTCCATTCTGGGGGTCTTTTTACTTTAATTCCGCTTACATTTAATTACAAGTCTAATATCTTGCTGTTTACTGTAACTACATCATGGCCAAGTCTGTTCTTCCTGTTGGCTTATGTTTGTTTGAAAAAATCTGACCTGTCCAAACGAATGAAACGTCAGGGTACAGTGATTTCTTTGTTTTGAGCTTGCTTTGACCTTTTGAACAGAGCTTGGTTCTAGCTAATGGAACCTGTTCTCCTTCAGTGTTCTGTGCTGATGATGATGTGAATAGACGTCAGTGTCAGACTAATGAATGAGCTTCTATTAAAGACTGGTGGACTGAGAGGCACTAGAGTCTTTGCACCTACACTGAGCTGATGAAGAGTCCTGTTCCAGAAATAATAATAGGAACGGTACATTAGAGACGCTATAACCTGAATACTCCTGTTAATCCATACTCAGTCACATCTGGAAGGGTACATAATACCAGTACATCTAGAGTAAGGTACATACTCTCTGTACTGTAGTACTGTTACTCCATACTTCAGTACATCTGAAGGTACATACTTTAGTTAGTACTGGTACTGTTACTCTGGTTAACTTCAGTACATCTAGAAGGTACAATTACTCTCCATACTTAAGTACATCTGAAGGTACATACTTTAGTTCTGTTACTCTCCATACTCAAGTACATCTGAAGGTACATACATTAGTACTGTTACTCTCCATACTTCAGTACATCTGAAGGTACATACTTTAGTACTGGTACTCTCCATACTCAAGTACATCTGAAGGTAATCTGGTACATACTTAGTACTGTCCATTACTACTTCATCATACTTAAGTAACATCTACTCAAGTACATTGAATTGTACATACTTTATTAGTACTGTTACCTCTTTAGTTCATACTTAAGTACATCGAATGTCTTGGTAGGTTACTCTCCATACGCAGTAAACTTGTTGAGTACTACTTAGTTCTCTCCATACTTAAGTACATCTGAAGGTACATACTTTAGTACTTTTCTACATAGTACATCGTGCATTCTCATCGCCATACCTCAGTACCATCTGAACTCCGCATACATAGTTACTCATCCATACTTAAATACACTGTATCTTCACATAAGAACATGAATGATCATGAATTAGCACAGCGACAGTTGAATGAGTTTTTTTTGATTGTAAATGTAGCTCTACCGTTTCTTTTTTCTCGGGTTCAACAAATCAGGTGAAAAAATAAGCGTCTGGACTTTGTATATTGTTAAAATGATTAAAAGTATTGTGCCAATTTATTTTTGCCCGCCTTAAAGCTTTCACTGGCACTGCAGAACTTTGTCACACGGCATTAAAGTCTCACTGGAACAAGGCAGCTGCAGTTTTTGAGGTCTTCATCCTCTGAACGAGCTACAACGCGCCTTTGTGACATCAGAACTTCAGACTCACTTGGTGGAATCTCAGATGACAGACGTGTATTGTGTCACGTGTATTGTGTCTTATTTTAAAAACTTCTATATACTATACTTCTATATTCTATATACTATATCCTGGTGCCATTTATGTAATTGCCGCTTTATGGCAGCTTATTTTCTTCACTTGGGTACCACTATACACTATAGGGTATAGTGGTACAGCAATAAGCTGTTAGTACAGTTTAGTTCAGGAGTTTATATTAAAGGAAATAATGGTCTTTTATGTCATTTGACAGTATGTTTGCTTTTGTAATTTTGTAGTTTCGACTTTATTCTCAAGTATATGGCTCTCAAAGCAATAAATTATAATTTAAAACTTAAAATCATTGAAAGATCTCTCTAAAAATGTGAGCCTAGCAGATATTCCATTTGCGACTTTGTCTTCCATATCTTCTTAACTCTTCGCCGTAGATGTTTTCGTAGTATGGTATCTCACAAAAGTGAGGGCACCCCTTACATGCTCGTAAATATTTTATTATATCTTTTATCGGACAACATTGAAGATACGACTTTTCAGTAGAATGTAAAGTAGTCAGTGTACAGCTTGTATAACTGTATCCTCAAAATAACTCAACACATAGCCATGAGTACTGAGTACACCCCTAAGTGAAAATGGCCAGATTGTGCCAAATTGTGCAATATTTTGTCGGACCACCATTATTTTCCAGAACTCTCTTAACTCTTCGTTCTTTAGAGCTTCTCAGGTTGTCACTGGAATCCTCATCCACTCCTCCATGATGACATGACAGAGCTGGTGAATGTGTCAGAAACCTTGCGCATGTCCACCTTCTGTTTGAGGATGCCCTGCAGATGCTCAGTAGGGTTATGGTCTGGAGACATGATTGGCCAGTCCAGCGTGTGTTGGAGCATTATCATGTCGGAGCATTGCCCTGCGGCCCCGTTTCTGAAGGGAGGGGATCATGCTCTGCTTCAGTACATCACAGTACATGTTGACATTCATGGTTCCTTCAAAGAACTATAGCTCCCCACAGCCGCCGGCACTCATGCAGACCCAAACCCTGACACTCCCACCACCATGCTTGACTGTAGGCAAGACACACTTGTCACACTTGCCAAAGTACAATGTTTAGACTGATTGTTTTGGCTGGTCTGTGTCTAAGTTTAAACCCTATAGAGATCTCACATTAAACACAAACTAACTTGGCAGGGTTTTCCAGCTGTTTGAAGCCATCAGTGCAGAGTGGAACTCCACTTCCTGTAAAGACTGTATCCAAGTTCACCCACAAAACATGCATGTGTAAAGAGCTTCCCATGCATAATAGTTTAATAAGGTTTTATTAAGGCCATTTAAAACTTTTGGCCCACTTTGTTTTTGCCCTTGAGGGTACAGTTTGGTGAAAACAGTGATTGAGAATGGCTGAAGCTTAAAGGTGTAAATGTAGTTGATTATGGGACTAATATAGAAAGGTAATATATAACTGTAAATATTGGCTTTTATGAGTGTTTTTATTTATTTATTTTTTTTGTTTAAAATTTGGCACCATTGCCGCTATAAAATTTTCCCGGTGATGGAACTAATATGGAAAGTTAGTGTATATGGTAGTCCGTATTGACTTCTGAGAATACTTTTTTTTTTCAGTCTTAAATTCGGCACTTTTGCCGCTTAGAATCTTGAAACCAATGAACACTTCAGTTTTGCACTTCCACCTGCAGTACAAGCACATGTCTTTTCCCCTGTCAGACCATCACAAGGCCTAAGACTTTTGAATAATGGATTACAGACTTAAATATAAAAAACATTTATAGATTCCCTACACAGCCCACGAGCCTCCAGGATTTGGTAGTGATTAAGAACAGTGTAAAAGTGTAAAATGTGTCTGATTATGGGACTATATAGATAGCTGGTAAAGGATAGTAAGATGAGTAAGTATTGACTTCTGAGAATACTTTTGAGGTGTATTGGAATCTTAAATTTGGCACCTTTGCCACTTAGAACGTTGAAGCCATTAAACAGTGTAGTTTTGCACTTCCACCTGCAGAACAACCACTTGTCTTTTCCCCGGCTGGACTATCACAAGGCTTATAGCTTTTGAATAACTTTCTACAGACTTCAAAATGAGTTTGAGAAATGTTTGCATGTGCTAAGAATGTTTCTGTATACATAGATTCCCTAAACAGCCCACAAGCCTAAATGATTTGTTAATGATTTCGAAGGGTTGAAGAAGCTATAAAAAAGCTGGTGATGGAACTAATATAGGAAGTTAGTGTATATGGTAGTCCGTATTGACTTCTGAGAATACTTTTTTTTGTTTTTTTTTTAGTCTTGAATTTGGCACCTTTCCCGCTTAGAACCTTTAGCCAATGAACACTTTAGATTTGCACTTCCACCTGCAGGCCAACCACACGTCTTTTCCCCTGCCAGACCATCACAAGACTTAAGACCTTTGAATAATGGTTTATTAAATGTGCTAAAAATACTTTTATAGATTCCCTACACAGCCCACAAGCCTCCAGGATTTGGTAGTGATTGAGAACGGTTGAAACCTAAAACTAAAATTTGGCTGATTATGGGACTAATGTAGAAGGTTGGTGTATAATGTAAATACTGGCTTTAAAAATACTTTTGGGTTTTTTATGAATTCTTTGGAGTCTTAAAATTGGCACCTTGACTGCTTGGAGCATTGAAGTCAAACCCTCTAGGTTTGCATTTCCACCTGCAGTACAACCACGTGTCTCTTCTCCCGCCGGACCATCACACACCCTAAGACTTTTGATTAATGTTCTCGAAACTTCAAAATGAGTTTGAGAAATGTGTTTCAATGTGCTGAAAATATTTCTGAATGCTTTTTATGGATTCCCTACACAGCCCACAAGCCTCAAGGATTTGGTAGGTCTGATTCATGTCCAGCAAAGAGGAGCGGTGATCATTTAAGAGGAGTGCAACAAAGATTCTTCTGAAATATGGGAAACAGCTTAGCATTAATCTTCCCCCTGTGAGCGTCCTGGTGCTCCTTCCTTTTCTCCTGACAGTTTACCGTGTTGCTAATTCTTCAGCACACGCCGCCACTTCATGAGGCTTTTGTGATGTCGAGTGGGATTGCTCGGGGGTATGGGTTATGTCAAAATAGGAACAAATTCCATGACATGATGGCAGTGAAAATTTGGAAGTGAAGCTGCAGAAGCAATATGGAAACCATTCCATTATTTACTTGGAGCGTAGAGCTGCGACGGCTGCCAATTTGGCCAGCAGAATGGAATAATATTAACCCACATTTTCCAGATCTCTTTGTGTGCACAAGCTAAGAGTTTGCTTTGCAGTTTATGGAGATTTGTTTTTATGACTACTTGAAATGAGTTTTCTCCCTCTTAATGCAAAGCGTTCCTGCAGCACTTTCCCATCACAGCGTGGCGGACCAAAAAAGGCACGGAGGCACGGGTTTAAAAAAAAAAAAAAGAACTCAAGATTTATTAAAATAACTACAGAAGACATAGCATAGGGATTTAATATAATGCATTACTGTACAGCCTACTGGATGATTCACACATAGGTAGTAATCACTATCGCATCACATAAATAGTTCTCAGAAAATTCAAAGACAGTTATCAGGATAGACTGACATCCTCGTAGAAGCACGTATAGGGTAAATGCTTCACTTCTGATTCGTAATTAACTTAGAAATTCCAACCAGAGTAAGACTTCTCCAACAGTACAAATGAAAGTGATTCACATAATTCAGAGGAACGCTGGAAACTGGAGTCCAGTTGTGTTATGGAAGCCGTGAAAGTACTACGCAGCAGCTTTCTTTGGAAGGGTTATATACACACTGAATATGCTTTTTGTCTAACTTCCATTTACAACAGTATTAATAGAAAGCTCGCGAGACAGTTTTGACACTTCCATACTATAGCAATCAAGCTTTTGCTTCTTTATGGCAAACGGGATACAGACCACTCTTCAGTCCGTATCCGCAGATATCCGAGGCACCTTCTGAGACTAATTACCGTGTTTACTTTTAGTTGGTGTCTGCATGACGCGCCTTTTCATTGGTACCGTCCGGTTGGCAAAGTCTGGAGACACGTGAAGCTATTGGGGTACTGGGCAAGGACGACTGGGTTTCCATCCATTCTGATCTCGTTCAGGTTGGGGCGAATGTAGTAGGTGTCGTTGCTTTTGCAGAAGGTGTCACTGTTAACAGTTGAAATGTTGTTGTTCTGTACAGAAAAGAACCGAAGAGTTAGCGCAGATATTCACAATACGCTTCATGAAGTTCCTAAATAGTTCTCGGCTTAACGTAGGTCTTTAATGGGTAACAGTACTCAACAGTGTGTCGTGGTTCTTTTAAATATTAGCTTCTCAGTAGCTTTAGAGGAACCTTTAAGCAGTGTAAACGTTGGATGGACTGTTCTAGTATCTGGTAGATGTTCTAGGCTCTGGGCTCGACCTGAGGAGGTTGGGTTCCGCCCTTGAGCCTGGTTCCTCTCGAAGGTTTCTTCCTTACTCAAGGGAGTTTTTCCTCGGCACAGTTGCCTCTAGCTTGCTCAGAGGGGGCTTAGACCTGGTTCCCCTCCTCTACGTCTGTACATTAACTCCATGTTTTTCTTTTCTTTTATATAAACTGATTTTCCGTGAAGCTGCTTTGAGACACCGTTAGTTGTAAAAAGCGCTATACAAATAAACACTGGTTGACTGATTGATTCTAGGACAAGGTTCCTAAATAGTTGTCCATTGTGCATGTGTAGAGTTCACCTTTTCAGTGGTGTAGAACCTCCTCTTTTCCAAAAGGGAGATTCCTTAATAGATCTTAGCTTTGATATACTGTTCTATGAAAACTTTCAGTTGGTGTACAGTCTTTACTTTATGTGGAGCTTCTTTTGAAGTAAGGTTCTTAACTGGTGGTTGGTTTGGTTCTAAGCTAAATCTGGCATTGATTATTTCCATCATATAGATATACTTTTTCAGTAAATGTTCTTAAATGGTTTTTGTACCGCTGATCCAACCTTTACATCATGTGGTGGTTGTTTTAGAGTAAAAGTTTCTAAATAGTTCTTGCTTTCAATACGTTGTTCTAGGAAAGTCTTTTATTTGGTGTAGAACCTTTACGTTATGTGGAGCTTCTTTTGAAGTAAGGATTAATTGGTTCCTGGGTTATACGTACTGTTCTAAAAAAAATTTTATAGTGGCATAGAATCATTACATTACTTGGCAGTGAACATTATTAAAAGGTTCTGGATGGGTTTGGGGGTACATACTTTGTTATAGAGTGTGTGTATATATATATATATATATATATATATATATATATATATATATATATATATATATATATATATATTAGATAATTAGATCTTGTCTATGTTGTTCTAGTACAACTTTAAATTGCCATAGAAACTTCCACGCTTAGTGGTGCAGTTTCCTGACTGTTTCTGGATTGGACATATTGTTCTTACTTAAAACATTTATTGGCATAGAACCTTTATATTATTTGGAGGTACTTTTGCAGCAAACATTCTTAAATGGTTCCTGGATTAAACGTAACTGTTCTAAGAAAAATAAACTAAATGTAATACAGAACTTTTGCATTATATGGGGCTTATTAAAAAAACTTTTTCTAGAAGTGGATGTACAAAAGCGAATCTTTTCATGAACCTCTTATTGGAAGATTTCTTTAGGGAACCAAAGGTGGTTCTCCACTCCAAGAAGAGGTGTTGTATTCATGTTGCACTCCAAAATGACTGATTTACCTGGAGGTGAAGTATGCTCACGCTCTCCGGAATCGCTGGGACTGCCTCCAACTGATTGTGTGCTAGATAAAGGTTTCTCAGTTTCACCAGTTTCTGTGGGGGAACATTGAGCACGAATGGTTGGTTAGACTTGAAGGTTTCAGGGATTGTGTACTCAGACGTTAAACCCCCAGCCTTAAACTTCAAAATGTTCTTGGCTGCTCTTTCCCAACCCCGTTAGAGAGTAATAATGTATTTATAGCGTAGAAACACAGAGTTGCCTTGTTAATTTTTTTTCCCCTTGACATTCAAACAGATGTCTAATGTCTGCCTCACCATGAGGCAGAGTGGAGCCATGTAAGGCATTACATAATTCATGGCACCGTACCTTGAAGGCAGTCGCCTTGACTCCTTTGGTCTTGAGGAGGTTGTGATTGGCGTTGAAGGAGATCAGCTTGGGTGGTAACATTGGGAGCCTCACCAGCTGATTCTCAGCAAGGGAGAGTTCCTCCAGCAGCGGGAGCTTCGAGAAGGCCCCGTCCTCGATCTCAGAAATGAGGTTTCCGGTCAGGTCGATTCTTTTCAAAGTAACTGGAATGGACAAAGGTCAAAGACGAGCGTTCAGAGTTGTTTAGGTTGTCTGTGTTGCTTTTTTATGGCAGGGACTGCAAATAATAATGAAGCTTTATTTAAATTGGCCGTCTGCAAGTGATCTATAAAGACGCTTGTGCTCTCGCCAAGATGGGTTTTTTTTCTCTCCAGCTTTGGTGCAGACAAAGTAGATAAACACATGTACTTGGTTTTCCTAGCACACATTCTGCATCACTGCGGTTTGCAGATGGGATCATTTATTTAGCTTGTGTGACGTGTGGAAATCTCAGAGGTATGGTCTGGTTGTGTGATATAGTAGGCTTTATGAATTCCCGCTTTGACATGCCTTTGCTTTAGTGTGTTTAGAGTGTTTTCGTCAAGCGCCGCTATTTGTCTTCTTGTCCTTTCCTGTTTATGGACGGCTGAGGAGTCATTCCGTCGGGTAAACAGACACAGAGAGACTGAGGCCTTTTCTCAGACTTCAGAGGAACTCACCAATATCGCTGAAGTCTTTTTGGGTTATTTTCTTTATCTTGTTGTAACGGGCGTAAAGATACGCTGTCTCTTTAGGAAGAGCCGGCACTGATGTCATATCAGGATCCACTTCCTCACAGTACACTGACCCCGTCAAGCACACGCACAGCAGGCAGGTAGGGAGGTCTGGAGGGTGATGAAACAAAGTTCTTGTTATTATGCTTCGTTACCACAGTATTGTAGTAGACTAGGGGTGCCCAAACTTTTTCTCATGCAGTGATAATAGTGGGCCAAAAAGACAAAACAGTGCAAATATGTAAATAAACAATATTGCTAAAATATATATATTTAATATAATATTTTGTTGCTAAAATACATTAAAAGTGGATTTTTTAAGGGCAATAATATTATTATTACATTAAAATTAAATTTAGTGTGTGTGTGTGTGTGTGTGTGTATATGTGTGTTTGTGTGTGTCTGTATGTCTGTGTCTTTCTGTGTGTGTGTCTCTGTGTGTGTGTGTGTATATGTGTGTGTGTGTGTCTCTGTGTGTGTTTGTGTGTGTGTCTGTGTGTGTCTGTGTGTGTGTGTCTGTGTGTGTTTGTGTATGTGTGTCTGTGTGTGTTTGTGTATGTGTGTTTGTGTATGTGTGTGTCTGTGTGTGTGTCTGTCTGTGTGTGTGTCTGTGTGTGTGTCTCTGTGTGTATGTCAGTGTGTGTGTATGTCAGTGTGTGTGTGTGTGTATATTTGTGTGTGTCTCTGTCTGTGTATCTGTCTGTGTGTGTGTGTGTGTATGTCTGTGTGTGTGTCTCTGTCTGTGTATCTGTCTGTGTGTTTGTGTATCTGTGTTTTTGGATTGTGTTTGGTGTGTGTATTTGTAAAAAACATGTATATAAAAATGATTGTCTGTCTGTATATGTGTGTGTGTGTGTGTTTTGTGTTAATGTTTGTTTTTTTAATGCAAAAGTGCAGTTTCTGGTTCTGTTTTTGTCTGTGTTCCAGCTGTGTGTTAGCTCTTAAATCTGTGTACCTGTATGTGTTTGATGTATGATGAATGTGTTTGTTATGTGTATGTGTTGTGTGTGTGTGGACTTGTGTTTGTGTAAATGGAGGAGTGTGCCATGCAATGGTACCTTAACAACACAGTTTTGGAAATCATTTGAATTACCCTAAGAATCGTGTCTGAGACCTTTCAGAGGTTTTAAAATGTCATGTGCTGTTAAAGCCTTTATCCCGACCTTTATAAAACTTTCTGGAAACTTCTGTAACTTTTAAAAATGTCTGCAGCATCTCTTTGACCCCAAGCAGCATCTCTTTGACGGTGGTGTTCTACAAAGCTTCTTCCGGAAAATGCACAAATATACTTTTTAAATGGTTGTTGTCGGAGTGAATTACATCCATTTAAGGGTTATTGTTAGGGAGCTGAAAAACCTGAGTTCTTCTGAAAAGATGGTTTCGTGCCACAGGTGACACACACACACACACACATGCAGTATTATATCAGTTCTGAATATATTATATCCTTTATCATATCATATATTCAGAAAAAGTATTTAAAAAATACTAAGTTTTCCGTACTCAGTACTAACTCCACACACACACACACACACACACACACACACTAGGACCCAATAGTTTAAGTGTGACTGATATGAAAATTCTGAGCATCAATGCCGATTCTTAGACGTAGAAATCTATGATATCCGATCATATCGGCCGATCTGTTAGAAATTCTAGTTTTCTAGAAATTCCCATTTTTAGTTTTTTTAAACTTAAAGTTTTCAGTTGTCAGATTTCTTTTAGAAACTTGCTTCAAAGTCTTAAATATTAGAATCTGTATTGGTTATTATTCATTAGCACTTATTCTCGACTCGAATGATGCCATTCTTCTGCTAAAGATAGGGTTGGTATATATAATACAATTTTATGTTTTAATCTCCAGTTTTCTCCAGTTTCGTACCATTTCCAATTTCTGAGTTACATATGTTTTATGCTAGTTTGCACTAGCGTGCATACCGCTTCAGCCTGTATAGTGATGAATTAGAGAGGCTAGTTTGTAAATAATGGCCTTATTTATCATTAGACCTTAAAAATTGACATATTTGATATATATATATATATATATATATATATATATATAGATATATATATATATATAGATATATATATATATATAGATATAGATATATATATATATATAGATATAGATATATTAATTAATATGTGTATATATATATGAATATGTTACATATTTTAATGATATCGATATCGATACAGGTATGATGGATTGGTCCTACAGTGCACTGCAGTTGTAATCCCTTGCTTTCAGAGAGGTGATGAATGCTGTCACTACTTTACCGGAAGCATCCCCCTCAGCCGGCATTAGCAAATTGTTTTCTGGGGTGTCGGCAGGCAGGACAGCACTGGGGTAGTCGTTTTCAGTAGTGAATTCTGTCTCTTTCTGTGAGGCAAAAGCGAAAGTGGTCAGCATTCTTGAATGGTTACTGATACAGGACATTGCTATATATCTTTATACCCCCACCCCCCATCTTGTGTTGTTTTTTTTTTTTTTTTTGAATAACAACTGTGTTCAAAGCAATCCCTTTTCTAAGTGACTTTCCAGCTTCCTCTGGCTTCAGGGCTGGATTTTTACTGCCTGTCAGGACTTGTAAGACTCCAGGTGTCTATGAGAGTTTTCAGCACCCCTGGGTTAGGACGGAGCTGCTATGTGGGTGGGAGTGCTTTAGCCTGAGGAAACTCCTTTGGAGCTCAATAGCAGTGCTGAGTAATCAAGTTGAGTCCGCACAGCACTTAGCCAGCTGGTGGAACTGAATTATATTGGGACTTGTTATCCATCTTCAGTGTTTAATTTAACAGTGCAAAATCTATTCTTACATTGAAAGCATGAAAACACTGACTGTTCAAGAGAAATGATGAAGGTGTGTAAACGCTTGCTTGGTCTGAAACCTGTAGGTTTGGTTCTAGTGGTAAAGTGGAAGCTCTCTGCAAACGTCAAGAGCTCTTTGTAGTCTAAAACTTTACCACAGTGGTAAACTAAAAAGCTCTCTGCAAATATTTCCCCTGTAATTAAGTGTATAACTTAATTTGCTATGTTCTGATTAATGGAATACATGGTTAAAAATACAAATGAAGATTCAATTTTAAGCAAAAACTAAAAAATCAAAATATTATTTAATGTAAATACTTCCATTAAATAGTTGCATTAAAGACCAATGCACTGTCTCATGCCTTCTCTCCAGTACATAAACCTTTATTCCATATTCACATTGTGAAAAGACTGAATAGAAGTGAGAATATAAATACCTTTGACTTCTTTGTCTCCAAAAGAGCTTCTTCCATAGGTAGCAGATCCTCTGTCGTGAGCAGAAAGTTTTGGTTATGCTGCATCCCTGAGGCTAAGATCACCCATGCTGCAAATATAGAGGTGTAAATAAGTGTTCTCAGTCTGGTACCCATCGTGTCTGAGTGGTCCGGGATGTGTTCCCTGCTCTGTTAAAGCGTAAGACAGCAGCCCGGGCTGTGGTTGGCTATTTTCTCGGTGCCTGTGAGTAAAATGTGATCTGTCAAATCAGTATTTAAAGCTACATGAGTAGCTGCCAGGGGATTCTTAAGCAAGAGTTTATGGAACAGACCTTAACCCTTTGCATTCTGCCTGGTCAGATTAAATCACCGTGTCTCAGGCAGTGTCTGGCCATGTTTGTGGTTTGAAGAAAAAATGTGCTCTGTTTAAACAGCCAGAGCCCTGAAAGCAATAAAAAAAAAGAAAAGGCTAGTCACTTTTGTAGTGCTCTGGAGCGCTGGCTGATAATCTCATTTATTTAGAACAGTGGAATTTTTCATGGTGTCTTGGCTCGCCTAAGTAGACGTCTTCATTAATCATTCTTTCGCTCCACCGTGGCTCCATTCGCTGACTAGCTTTTATTAGATTCACCAGAACTTAGATTAAATAGGCTGAAACTCATAATTACAAACAAGCAATCATTTTTTTGGTAGAATTATCATTCCACTGTGATTTTGATTAAGTGGCTCAATTTTGTTCATTTATTGGATGGTCAATTATTAATATTAAAAATAACTAATTACAAGCATCGGTTCTGTTTTTTCCTGGTTCCCATCAAGCCCATAAAACTGTGTTTTTCCTTCATGCTCACAAAAATGTCATTTTAATCAGTGTAAAAAGAAAAGTCATTATTTTTATGGGTTATTTTCAGGGACGCTCAAATAGGACTGGACGGTGTCACGATATTTTGGTGGTGTTACTTAAAAAGCACTGACCAGCTACGTTTCGTTACACATGAGCGTAATTAGGGCTGTTTAACTGGATTTTGTGTGCCACAGTTTGCATAACACTGACTGTGGTTATACATATAATAGATTTAATAGATAAATAGATTTAGTGTGCCACAGTATAAGTAACACTGACTTTAATTATTGTAGCTGTTCATATGTCTTTGACCTTTGATAATATATATTAGTAGATTATGTAATATATATGTATGTACAACTACAGTCATACATTTATAAAATGGGGAAAAAAAAAAAATTATATATATATATATATATATATATATATATATATATATATGTGTATATATATATATATATATATATATATATATGTGTATATATATATATATATATATATATATATATATATATATAGAATATAATTAAAAAAATTATATATATATATATATATATATATATATATAAATCATTATATATATATATGTATATATATATATATTATTATTATTTTTTTTAATGATTTATTAATTATAAATAAAAAATATATCTATATATTTACGTATTTGTTTTAATTGCTCAAATGTGCTATTTTATGTTTTCCGCCTCTTTTGCTACATCTCCTTCACACTAATGTGGGAATTGTGGGCCAAAACAAAAGTCCGATAAAAAGAAATTTCCAACTTAGGTGCACAGAACAAACACGCAATTCCATGTTTCTGTGGACTCCAGTTGTTTCCACTAACTGCAGCTATCCATATGAAGCTAAAGTTGGCTTCCTGTTCACCAGCTCCCTGTTCGAATCCTCCCGATCCACCTTAAGTGCTATAGTTGCATTCTAACCTGAGGTGCACCATTTAAGGTGCAACAGGAACATCTGAACAAGAAACCCATGCATGCCCTCTATGTGATCAGACCGATTGCCAGCCATTGTTATTACTGATTGGACACTGCAGGCCCATTTTCACCACGTTTTGTGTGGTTTTAAGACTCCATGCATAAACACCGCTATCCATCACGCTGTCATAACATAAACATAGCTTCACCGGGTTTATTCTGTAGGTTTAATAAGTGGTTTATTATGAGTTGGCTTCGGCCGTGGCACCCAACACGTCTAATAGGTGAATAAATTAAGAGCAGACTGCTTTTAATAAACAGACACTTAAAACAAAACACGTTTAATGGAGAACATGTGATTTGTATCCCCCTCTGCGCACCACGGGACGAGATTACACGGGCCCCTAGAAATAAACATTTGAGGGATGGAAACAAGTGGACTGAAGCTGAGGTCTGTTACAGGTGTGTTAGCAATTATAAGAACTTGTAAAAATTTACTATACTGGGAAGAGCGCCAAGTACTGGAAAAATGTTTTTCCAGTGCTAATCTGCAGAACTCAGGCAGGGTGGCATGGTTGGGTATAAAGCGCAAGGATTCTTCTCACCCTGCCACCAATGCCGGGGTTCAGTTTGTAAATTCTAGACCACAGGCATATGGTTACGTGCATTACATTCATTAGGCTGACCAAGACGTTTCATAGGGTACCTCTGTTGTTGCACACTTGAATCTGTAGACCCAGTGTGCATAATGTGGCCTCGGATTAATATAATTAACAATACATGTAATTATAATATGACTCCAGGTTTGACCTCTTGACGGACCAGACTGTCAGGTGGCGTTACGGCACCGCTGGTCGCAGCCAGTGGCCCAGTTGAGGTCCTTTCACGTTTGTTGTTTTAGCCGTTAAAGGATAGCCACCCTGCTGGCTGGACGGCCCCTAGCTCTCCAGTTTAGCTGGCTTCCAGCCTCTACTAGATGTACTACGCCCCTGCTTCCGCTAAAGCAGTTCACCCATCGGACCAGCAGTCTGGTATCTTTAAGGCTTGGTTGGACCTGTCAGGGTATACGTGTACCCAGGTACCGTAGCTATCAGCCAGCCAGTGTCACTATTGCGCCGCTTCGAGGCGCCGAAGTAGGATTTCGTAACGTATTTGCTGTTAGTTGCTTCCAAATGTTGTGGTTTTGTTTTTTTATGACTTTAAACAGAGGATCTTGATTAAAAATGTAATTCCACATTTTTTTACACTGCAAAACATCTGGAGCTTTGTATAAAGGTCTCCCAAGAGCTCCGTTGGCAAAGTAGTCTTAATTTGTAGTTCAGGTGAAACTAATTATCAGCACTGTTAGCATTAGGTCAGGTTTATGATTGGATGTAGGTTTTGGGGTGGAGTTAAGGTTGAGGATTAGGATTAGGTTACAGTTAATGAATGCTCCCTCAGAAGCCTGTTTGCCAAAGCAAACCTTTCCTTGATCGTCATGGCCGTAAAAGCCCAGTACAGATGTTGTATGGACAGATATCATGATGTAGCGTTAACGGCAAAGGCAAATAATGGAAATAACATTAGTTAGCTGTGGTGCTACAGTTGCTGTTGCAGCGATTGCTGCCATAGTTGCCATATTAGCAAACGTGATGGTACAATACGCGTCTGCTGCTTCTGTGAAAAGCAAGTTAATGTTCCCCACCTGTCCAGCAGGAACAGTGCAACCTACTCATCCCTTTTCATGCCTTTTGAATCTCCGTGAAGCTGAAGTTGGCTTCTCTATTCACCATCATCTTCTTCGAGTTTTCCCATTAAGCCTTAAATGGTGCAGCAGCTACATCCAGACGCCTCAGGCACCTGAATGGAAGTGCGCAGTTTATGGTGGAACAGGAAAATGGCGATTCAAGAGCCTCATCAACTCTCAGAGGTCTCTCCGTACCAACACCAGTATGCGTATTGGACCAATGGTCCAGTGGACAGTCACTAGGCCGTGTGAAGACATTAGCTGAATTTGACAAATAGCATATTGGATTGAAATCGCATACTGCGTCTTTGAATCTTTCCTCTTCCATAAAGGCCACGTACATTTACTGGATTGCCAGGGGGTTTAGCTTGTGTGGCTTGAGCCCTGTCCCAGCAGAATTAGTTTTACCCAGAGAGGTCTGGTAATGTAGTAAATGGGTAATTTGACTGGCCAATTCATATGGAATAAAGGATCTCTCTAATTACCATAATTTACCCCCAATAGTCTGGATCAAAACATTATCGCATGGGCATTCACATCAGTGTTTATAACAGTGTTAATGGACAGGAACCACCAGCACGCTGATCGGCTGACTGACACACATGTTAGCATTAGGCTGGGTTCATAGTGGGGTCATTTAACTTAGCAAATGGCACACAACCAGACAAAGTGCGCTTCTCTGTGAGAGGAGCTTTCGAGATATTTCAATTTCCTTCTCTTTATAGTTCAACCATCGTATAACGCTTCAGGCCCCAGAGTGTAACTGCTGCACCATTTAAGGTGGAATGGAAAACTGGAAGGTGGAAGTTGGTAAACAGGAAACGTCCTCAGACCGGAGATGTTTTACTGGGGGAGCTCCAGGATCAGTGAATTATAGGAGTTAATTTACTACAGAATTATTACAGAGCAGATTTGGAAACACAGTGAGCATGGGAGATTCATAAGCCCTAATCGGACAGGTCTAGTTTTACATCGGGAGGATGAGTAACGTAATTTACTACAGGACTGGATTTGTTCAGGATAGGAAGTCTCGGCATAAATGACTGCGATAAGAGTGGCTACTTGATTTATTCACTACCGTCCCCTCCCAAAACCGTGCTGAATACGTGACCTCTGGTCCACTAAATGATACAAACCACGCTGTCTGGGAAGGC
Source organism: Prochilodus magdalenae (assembly GCA_024036415.1). NCBI lineage: Eukaryota > Metazoa > Chordata > Actinopteri > Characiformes > Prochilodontidae > Prochilodus > Prochilodus magdalenae. Next base: position 42,281 of record JAMWET010004612.1, on the reverse strand, counting down.
GTATTTATAGAGGTTCGTCTTTGACTTGAATGACCCGAGGCATCTGTGCCAGACACGACAAAATTAAATGTCTCCTTGAGCACATCCATACATGAGGAAAGCCTTGGGGGGAAAAAAGTACTTTTTCTGCAGGATATGATGAAATATGTACCTACATGTTGATTCACATAGGATAACATAACCTGAGGTTATTACTGTGGCTGCTATTACAGGTAAATGTAAAAGGCACCAGAATGTATAATATATGTATATGTATCAGTGACTGACATGGTGCATTTGGACGGAACTAAAATCACTAGGAATTGCCGGTATTAATTAGGTTACCCCGTCCCCAAGTATAACTACTGTCCGAACACATCAGAATAGGGCTATACTGGAATAAAATCAGAGGTTTTCTGTAATTACTCAAGTTACACCACGCTTCAGTAGGCCTTTACACTACAGCTGCAGTGTAATATCCTGCTTCCTGCTGTTTCCCAACTAGCACAAGAAAAGTAAATAACTCAAAATGGTTCATTCCCAAATATCCACACCAGAGCAGTTGCTATTGTTCAATAGTTTCTCCCACCATCTAAGTGAAAGTGATTTATTTGTTTTTCATTTTAATGAAACTAAACTTGAAAATTACCAAAATATCGTCTGGATTAAAACACTGTTTATTTTGTTGAACGCCAAGTTGTGTTTTTGTCAAAGCAGTTTACCGGGTAGGCTGAATGGAAAAGTGAATGCGGTGGAATCCTAGACCAGTGGTCACCAAGATTCCCGGAGGCCTACTTACCTGTAGTGGAACCCAGGTCTGACACATGTGATCATATTAATCATGGTCTTCTGCGGAGGCTGATTACTAGAATGAGCTGTCGCAGATAACAGTTTGAACTAAGCTGAATGCTAAGTTAGGACCTGCCAAGGGGAAGGTTGATGACCACTGTCCAAAACCAGAAATTCACACAGTAACAGGAACAGTTCTGGTTTAAAAAAATGCCTTTTATTTACCATTCCAACAAACTGTGTTCCCATCGTTATGCGTTTAAAGCGATAAATGCAAAGACAGAATGTACTGGGCAAGCTAAAAAGTCTACCTCCAGTACCTAAAAGCAGCACTGTGTAACACTGTCTTGTCAAAACTGAGAAGACGTATCATTACTAGCTTTGGAGAGGAAAAAATACGGGCTGCTTGCCCTGCTGTGAGTTGGCCTGTAAGGGCACAAATAATCATTTATAAGTCAGGGCTGGATTTTTCAGACCACGTCATATTACATATTAACCGCACCTTTCAAAATAAACATTATACTGAAGGCGATGAGCTCACCGGACCAAAAACAAGTCTCCTTGGGTGTTTAAGGTGGTAGTATCTTCAGGCTCCTGCAGATGGCGCTGTACGAGGATGATGGGGCTATAAATACCTGCGGGGTGTGAGTGACGGGATCCATAGATTGGGAAGAGGTGCTACAGTGCAGGGAATGTCTCGTTCCATGTGTGGAAAATGGCTCCAGAGCAGATGTTAATGATTGGCTTAAAGGAGTGACTGCATGTGGGCGTGGCCAAAGACCATAGTGTGAAGGAAGTAGCTGAATCTGCAGGTGTATGGAAGCGTACGGTCATACGGGTCTACCAGCAGTGGATAAAATCCCAGCCTACAGGGAATTTTCAACTGTGCCAGGGAAGGCATCCACCAAATCCGGCCCAACTGACCAATTCTTTAAAGCGGGAGCATCTGAACATTGATGTGGCTACATCCAGAAACTTGTCCAGTACATGCACAATCCAATCGTCGCTGTTATTGGCGCTGGTGGAGGGATTACATGCTCTTAGGTACCCTTAGTCACAGGAGACAAATTTTTTAGTCCGATGAGCGTCTGATGACAGTAGTAGAGGATTCACTCCTCAGAAGATATGCCCGAGTTTTGACTCGGCTCTCTTCATATGATATTTCAATGCACTTACATAAGCCATACTCTCCTTCCACTTACAGGGGTCCGAAGCACAACCCATGCTACCAAGCACCTTTTAATATGTTGCATGCAGTTTCATAGTTCTACCAGAGGGGTCTCCAAATCCCCCAGATTTGCATAGTGTTGCTTGAATACAGAAAAGGGGCGGTTCAGGCTTTTTCTGGCTTTGATATGCACACAGATGGCACCATTAGGATTAGAAAGTTTTCAGAAATGTTTCAGAACCTAGGTTAGACTTCACAGTTAGTTTATGCTTCCCTGTCTGACCTCCCCATGCTTATATCTTGCCCTAACAGCAGGAGGGCGTTCAGATGTAGTAATGCATTGCGTCTTCAGAAACTTGAATTCAGACCAGACCAGGTAATAGTTCCTGAGGATATTTATCTTCAGTGTGAATCTATTAGAAGATGATCTGCATATTTGACAGATTTAGGAGAGGTTTTGTTCCTGTGTGGCAAATAACACAATCTTGTGTCTATTTGATGAACACTAGTGTTAATGGCTCACATGGTTAATTCTGCTAAATGGCTCAGCTACACATACCAGCATTGGTTGCTTTACACCGCTGTTTATTTCTGGGCCTACGTTTGGAAGACGAGTGTTAAGACTCCCTTCTTCTCCATCTCATGGAATGAATGTGAGGAGGGAATAATGTGGTTGGTGTAGCTCAGCTGATAACACCATTACCCACTAGGGAGCCATCACTACATGTGGGAGACTGGGGTTTGAATCCCAGTCTGGATGACTATGCTGTGCTACACCAATAAGGGTCCTTGGGCAAGACTCCTAAATCTACACCGGCCCACCTGTAATATGACTACCCTTGTAAGTCGCTCTGGATAAGAGCGTCAGCTAAATGCCAGAAATGTAAATAATGTTAAAGGGGTGTTCCTTCAAAAACAGCAGGGCATATCGCATTCTGGTTCTCATCCGATTCTTCGGTCCTAATGGGAGCGTTCTGGTTTCGTTGATGTCTGGTTTTGTTTGCTTGCAGTCAGCAGAAAGTAAGAAGGTTAGGCCTATCACAGAGGACATTGTTAAATCCATGCACTAAAGAACTGAGGTCGCTATGAAGGCAAAAGCAGGTCCCACCCCATCCTTCAGTTGATTAAAGGATTAATATGAATGTGTGCTATTTAAAATAAGGGGTCTATGAGTGATGCCATAGAACCACGTTTGGTTCCCTTATAGCAATGGCTCTCAAGCCAGTCTACAAGACAGCCCAGCTTTTTGCCGTGTCCCTGAGTTGCGTAATAAGTTGGACCAAAAATCTGGACTGTCTTGGGGATTCTGAGAAACAGTTTGAGAACCACTGTCCTAAAAAGGTTGAGGTTTAAGTATCAGGAATCTTTCTGAGAAACTAATTTATGGGTTACTTCTAGAATCCTTTACATTATTTGGAGATTCTTTCAGCTCTCCTTTTGTTACTCAGACCACTTTTAAGGAGGTCTGACAACCAGTACCGGACACCAATATAACATATAAAGCCAAACTCATGCAAAGCCACGTCCCGAAGCACAATTCCTAACCTCCGTTTCCGTTCCATTTATTCCTCATAGCACTGTACTAGCATAGTAAAGGAGTATTTCTATTTAAATCACCAGAAGATTAAATCATGCACATGCAAAAAGGGTTACAGGGTAAAGGTATTGAATATGTACCTCAGTATTGTTGTTTGTATTTGTGTTCTAATCCTTTATATCAGTTTTAACATTTGTTCCAGGAGTGTGATCAAATATATGGAATGTAACATCAGTGATATTTTGTAAAATAATGTTGTTTGACCTAAATGTTTTGGTTTGTGTTGAGCTTTTTCCTATTTTAAAGGTTCATACTCATCAACTTTCTGTTGTTCACCATAAAAAATCATTGTCATCCTTGGGAAGCAAGTAAAGGCATGGAAGTCCAGAGGTCCTCTGAGCTTATTGTTGTCGATGCGAATGTAGGTTAGCATGTTGGGGCTGTCCTGGTCCGTCGATGGGCACATTAGAGAAACATTCAGTTCTGTAATGAGAACAGACGTAGTCAGGAATGTCAGTCATGCTCTGTTCCGTATACATTCTGTGTTAGATGATTATTACCATGTTGAGCCAACATGTTGCACAAATATCAGTGTATGCGTTTCAGGCTGTTTCTGTTCTATGAAATATACACAGCAAGCATTTTATTAGGTACACCTCAATGTATCTCCACTGACCATACAGGACACTCTGTAGGTGTACAGGGCCAGACTGTAGTCCATGTGTTTCTCTGTATACTGTATTACCCTGTTCTTCAATGGTCAGGACCCCCACAGGACCACCACAGAGCAGGTATGATGTGGGTGGTGGATCATTCTCAGCACTGCAGTGACACTGAGGTGGTGGTGGTGTGTTAGTGTGTGTGGTGTTGGTGTAAGTGAATCAGACACAGCAGTGCTGCTGGTCACCTCTGTGTCACTGCTGGACTGAGAATCGTCCACCAACCAAAACTGTCCAGCCGACTGCGTCCTGTGGGGCAGCGTCCTGTGGGGCAGTGTCCTGTGGGCAGCGTCCTGTGACCACTAATGAAGGACTAGAGGATGCCCAACACTGCACTGTGCAGCAGCAGATGAGCTATCGTCTCTGACTGTCCATCTACAAGATGGACCAGCAAGGTAGGAGTGTCTAATAGAGTGGACAGTGAGTGGACACAATGTCTAAACACTCCAGCAGCACTGCTGTGTCTGATCCACTCACACCAGCACCACACACACTAACAACCCACCACCACCACGTCAGCGTCACTGCAGTGCTGAGAATGATCCACCACCCACATCCTACCTGCTCTGTGGTGGTCCTGTGGGGGTCCTGACCATTAAAGATCAGGGTAATACAGTACACAGAGAAACAGATGGACTACAGTCTGGACCTGTACACCTACAGAGTGTCCTATATGGTCCGTGGAGCTGATAAGATGGACAGTAAGGATGCATTCCAAGAGTAGTAGTAGAATGAAGAAAGATTCCAGCTTCCTCTGAAGGAAAAGTGCTGGATGACCTAAAGGTGAGTTTTCCTCTATAGCAGGAATTAGAACCGTCTTTGTCTGCATGAAATGAATCTAGTTTTGAACAAGGGGTTCCCTCCATGCATGTTACCCCCACCCCGGGTAAAAAACATTCTTTATTGATTATCCTTTTGATCTTTCTTTCAAAATATAAACAAAAGTCTAAACTTTATTCAAAGCAGAACGAAAGAAAATCCCAAATCATGAAAATAATTTTTCCCCAAACCTCATTTAATCACGTTATGCAGCCTTCCAAACATAACAGCCTTCTTTAATAATGCTCAGTGAGGTTGGAGAGCGTATGCTGATTGATCTGAGACCATTCCGCCGCACAGAATCTCTTCAGATACCGAGGTCTGTTCCTATGTGCTTTCTACTTCAGCTCAGCTCACAGGGTTTCCTCTGGGGTTTCGGTCAGGAGACTGGGATGGCCAGGGGCCATTTCTGGATTGATAGCGAGGTGTGCTTTGGATCAGTGTCCTGGTGGAATATCCAGCCACAGTCCCAGTTGAAGCTTCCTGACCGAAGCAGCCAGGTTTTGGTTTAATATCTGCTGGTTTTTGATGGATACCATGTATCTGACTGTATCCCTCTGGAAGGGAAACAGGTCCACCAGCATACTTCACAGTGGCTTCGACATGGCTACCTCTGGGTCTGCAACAGGCTCACATCCAGAGCTTTGCTCCCTGTCTCCTTCCCAAGTCAGACATGCTTTCCAAACTCTCTTTCCTAATTGAATTCCAGTCTCTTTTGGATAATTTGCAATCCACCCCAGACATAGCTACATAGCTACGAAAAATGCAACATCTGATTTGAGCGGCCAGAGTGTTTCGACTCATCCATAGAAATCCTATTGGACAGCAGTTGTACCACTTAAGGTGGAATGGGAAAATCCTTGATTAAATTTTTATCTACCACCTTAAATGGTGCAGCAATTACATGCTGGTGCATCAGCAGTTGTACCAGTTAAGGTGGAATTCGAAAATTCTACACCAGCCTCTTGTTCATATTTCCCCCTTCCACCTTAAGCAGTGCAGCAGTTACATGGAGGTGTCTCAGCATGTACCATTTAAGGTGGAAGAGGAAAATTCTACTAGGACATTGGTGATTTCTGGATCACAATAAAGGGAGAACAGTTTGATTGGCAGAATGTCTCATCAGGATTTTTGCATAAAATGAATAATTTAAAAGTTTTGATAGCTGAATTAGTTTTTAGTGAGAAAGGTGAGTGATATCAATCAAATCTGTGCTGATTTTACACCTTAGTAGCTAGCTTAACATAAACTGTTAACTGCTTGGTAGGCTTAGTTTGAACTTGGTGTGAGCTGTCCTGATAACCAGGGGTGAGTTTTGTGTTGTTGTTGTTGTTAATTGTATGCTCACAGTCCATTCATCACATTTTGTTGTCATGGTATTTGTGTCTGTACTGATATATGAATAGCAGTAGCAGTAAAGAGTATTGATAAGCAGTATAGGTGTGTTATGAATACCCTCCCCCACTGAAAAGTTATTTTAGCTCACGATGACGTATGTGTCACAAGCCTTTTAAAAGTCTGTTCTTTATACAGCTTTACCCTTCACCTGAACACATGGAGTCCCTGAGGGACCTATACCCAACATCCTGGACGCAGTCACATGACAGTTGGTGAACATATGACCTCATTTAGAAAATGGCGATGTGCTTGGTTAGTGCAGTTAGAGACAAAACCAGCTCTAATGTTCATATACCCATATTCTATATCACATACACCCATATTCTATATTACACATACCCATATTCTATATTACATATACCCATATTCTATATTACATATACCTATATTCTATATTACATATACCCATATCTATATTACATATACCCATATTCTATATCACATACGCCCATATACTATATCACACATACCCATATTCTATATTACATATACCCATATTCTATATTACATATACCCATATTCTATATTACATATACCCATATTCTATATTACACATACCCATATTCTATATTACATATACCCATATTCTATATCACATATACCCATATTCTATATTACATATACCCATATTCTATATCACATATACCCATATTCTATATTACATATACCCATATTCTATATCACATATACCCATATTCTATAATACACACCCATATTCTATATTACATATACCCATATCTATATTACATACACCCATATTCTATATGACACATACCCACATTCTATATAACATATACCCATATTCTATATCACATATACCCATATCTATATTACATACACCCATATTCTATATGACACATACCCACATTCTATATAACATATACCCATATTCTATATTACATACACCCATATCTATATTACATACACCCATATTCTATATGACACATACCCACATTCTATATTACATATACCCATATTCTATATCACATATACCCATATTCTATAATACACACCCATATTCTATATTACACATACCCATATTCTATATGACACATACCCACATTCTATATAACATATACCCATATTCTATATGACACATACCCACATTCTATATAACATATACCCATATTCTATATTACATATACCCACATTCTATATCACATACCCATATTCTATACTACATATACCCATATTCTGTATTACACACACCCATTTCTATATAACATATACCCATATTCTATATTACATATACCCACATTCTATATAACATATACCCATATTCTATATTACATATACCCATATTCTATACTACATATACCCATATTCTGTATTACACACACCCATATTCTGTATTACACACACCCATTTCTATATTGCATATACCCATATTCTATATTACATATACCCACATTCTATATCACATACCCATATTCTATATTACATATACCCATTCTGACTCCATTTCTAGAACACCATGATGGAATGCTAGTTATGAAATTGTTGTTGTTGTGACATGTGCTACCAGTATTATGACCCTATAATATTTACAGAAGACCCCATGTGACGTCTCTGTCACAGTATAACTGATCTTTTATGATTATAAATTATAACTGACCCTTTATTATTTTCCCTTAAGGGGAAACGGCTCTGGGCTCTTATGGGTTAAAAAAGATGACTTTCCTAAACCCAATATATCCAACATTTTCCAAGAACTTTGGGATGAAGGGGTTTAGTAAGTGTTAGTGTTCCTGTAAAAATAAGTGCTGTAAAAATATCATTGTTATTATAGTTGTAATAATAATGACTGTTATTCAGCAGGCTTGTGAAGGCTGAAGTATGTATGCAAGTTAAATGCACAGAGCTGAAAGCTGATTATATACCGAACAACTTTTCATCTTGAAAGTATTTATCATTTGCTGTTTGCTTACTCAGAGCTACAGCACAGCAACTCTGTGACCCTCTTTTTCATACCAGTGCGATACTGGTAGATGTCCAAAGCTGCATCTTGAATGCGGATAAATCTGGCAGACTTGGTTAAATGAACTCATACTGCTGCTCTTTCAAACAAGCTGGTGCTTAAAGAAACTTGTAATACTTTTAAAACGATGAGCAACAATAAAGTACACTTGGAAGCAACAGTTAGCTCACCAGACAAAATACGAGTCACCCTGCGTGTTTAAGCTGGTAGTAACTTCAGGCTTCTGTAGATGGCGCTGCGTGAGGATGATGGGGTTATAAATACCTGTGGGGTGTGAGTGACGGGATCCATAGATTGGGAAAAGTGGTACAGTGCAGGGAATGTCTTATTCCATGTGTGGAAAATGGCTCCAGAGCAGATGTTAATGATTGGCTAAAAGGAGGGACTGAGCATGTGTGGTTGGTGTAGCTCGGCGGATAACACCACTACCAGCCAAGTAGCCACCACCACACATGGGAGACTGGGGTTCGAATCCCGGGTTCAGTGACTATGCTGTGCTACACCAATAAGAGTCTGTGGGCAAGACTCCTTGTAAAATGATTAACTGGGTACGTCGCTCTGGATAAGAGCGTCAGCTAAATACCGTAATTGTAATTGTAAGCATGTGGGCGTGGCCAAAGTGTGAAGGAAGTAGCTGAATCTGCAGGTGTATGGAAGCGTATGGTCATACGGGTCTACCAGCAGTGGATAAAATCCTAGTCTACAGGGAACTCTCCGCGGAACTGTGCCAGGGAAGGCATCCACCAAATCCGGCCCAACTCTGCAATTCTTAATGCAAGACTTTCTGAACATCGATGTGGCTACATTCAGAAACTGTCCAGTCCAAGTCACGACTGTTATTGGTGCTTGTGATTGGATTACATGCTCCTAGGTACGTTTCAGTCACAGGGGACTCGTTTTTGTCTGGTGAGCTTATTATCATCGTCTGTTGTTGACCTACCTTTGTAGTCGTTGTGATTGAGATACAGATGTTCCAAAGTCTTGGGAACCAGAAAGCTCTTGGAGAGTTGGTTATGGCCCAGGTTAAGATCCATCAGTCTTGACAGGTTGAAGACGTTGTAAGGAACCGCCTTGAGTTTGTTGTGTGCCAACCTGAGGGACAGAACGTTTGGCGTCTTCCTGAAGTAGCCCTCAGGTATTGAGCTGATGGAGTTGTTCTCCACTGATAGCTGCAGCAAGGATGGAGGAAGGTCCGGCGGCATGGAGCGGAGTTTGTTGCTGCACATGTTGACCTGCATGAGGTTCTTCATGCCAGACAGGGCCTTTCCTTTAATACCCGCATCTGTGAGTCTGTTGCTGCAGAGGTCGAGCACCGTGATGCTGGAGAGTTCTCGGATAGCGTCAGCTGTGATCTTGGAGATTCTGTTGAAGCCCAGGTGAAGTCTTTCAAGAGTTTTGGGCAGCGAGGGAGGGACTTCCTCCAGGTTGTTGTGCTCAAGGTGAAGATGAATGAGTTGTTGGAGTTCAGCGAAGGCCTTTCTTTCCACAAGAGAGGACTGCAGTTTATTATGGCTGAGATTGATGTCTCGGAGGGACGTGGCGTTGGTGAAAGGTTTTGCATTGAAGGCCTCGATTTCGTTGAACTGTAAATAGAGGTGACGGATTTGCCTCGGAACATCTGGGATCGTTTTAAGCTTACGATGGTCACAGTACATTGCAAAGGGGTAGGAGTGAGGGCAGAAACACTCCCTGGCGCACTGATACGACTCAACCGTGTAAATGCTATCTGTTTCCTGAGGTCCAGCACGTGAAGAGAGCTCTGGTAACGACTCCTCTTCGGTCTCGTATTCGTCGTAGCCTTCGTAGTTTTGACACAGCACTTTTAATTCGCTGAGCAAAATCAGTAACATTATTGTCCTTGTGCTTGTAAGACCCATCGCTGGGTTTGCGGTTTATTGTCCCTGATCTGTTTGGAACAGAGGAACAGAAGAATGATATGAGAAATGGGACAATGTAATCCCATTGGCATCTCGCAAACACATTTATGCATACCATGATCCCTTTTAAAGTTCTTGTAACAGAGATCATGTTTATCCCCGTGTTTTTTGCTGATGAAATCCATTCCTCCTAATAATCGGATCCATCTGCCACAGATTTCAAAGGGGAGTGGGATGCACCCAAGTGTTTAACTGTAAAACTGTTCTCACACAAAGCCTGATGTGCTGTTGTGCAATGAAAAACATTTGTATTAAAACATGTTGTTCACAGTCACAACTGTCACTATTGGTTATGTTATCTGAACTCTACTGAGCTGATGATAAACCAAGTGAGGTCTATTAAATCAAAAGTGGACAAACAGTGAAAATTAAGTAAACTATGACTGCAGCTATTGATTATTTTGATAATTGAGTATTCTGCCTGTTATTCTACCAATTATTATTATTATTATTATTATTATTATTATTAGTGGTGGTGTTGATGACTACTTGGGTAATTGCGTCAAGGACGTTTTCAAATTGTCTGAAACGACAAACGTAATTCGCTTGTTGAGCTAAAAGTCAAAGGTGTGGCTGAGGCATAAACGGAGAGAGACAGGTCGGGGTCGAGAACCGGAGAGTCAGAATGAACCAGCGAACAAAACTAGAGGAGAATCGAAAAGAGTAAACCAGTAAACGTGATTGGTGTGGTTGGTGTGGCACAACGGATAACACCACTACTCACCAGGAAGCTACCGTCCCACGTGGGAAACTGGGGTTTGATTCCCATTCTGGGTGGCTATGCTGTGCTACACCAATAAGAGTCCTTGGGCAAGACTCCTAACGCTACATTGGCCCACCTGTAATATGATTAACCTTGTAAGTTGCTCTGGATAAGAGCGTCAGCTGTAGACGTGGATGTAGACGGAGACCTAGTGGGTGGAATCTTTCATGACTAAACAAAAAGAAGTCAAAACCAGAAATAACAAACAAACCTGCAAACAAATCCAAAGAGGAGAATCCAAAAGAGAGAGAGAGTCAACACCAGAGAGAACTAGCAGAGACATACAGGGGAGAAGCGCTCGGGACAAAAAAGAGTTTGTGAGGGGTTAAAATGCAGTACAGGGAAATGAGCAGCAGGTGTGTGTAATTTTGAATTTGGAGTAGTTGGACATAGGAAGGGGTGTGTGATTGGAGGATTCTGGACATGTGACTGTGATGTCATCGGGGAGTGAACTCTGGGTGATGGAGTCCTGGAGATCAGAGGCAGCAGGAAAACCCGGAAGCTTGTCACAAATATATAAAACTGGACTCTTAAGTGACTAAGTAACTAAGTGGTTTCTTTTTTACCTCCCAACTAAACCAGTTTAGTGCATTGAAAGGAGAACATTATGCTGATTATCAGTTTTAATAATGTTGTGTGGCTTCTATAGATTGACATGTTTTAGTAATCTTAAAATAAACACAATATTTTCCTGATAATATCTGTGCTCACCCTCTGTTTGAAATGCTCTGTCAGAGCTCCTGTCTTTAAGCCCCGCCTCCTGATGAGCCTGCTGTGTTCTGACTGGGCAGTTCAAACTACTCTATTCTGGTCAACCAGCGGAGTGGATCCGGCCCCTGCAATGCTGTGGCTGTTCTTATAATGATGCCGGTAATGCCGTATTAGTTTGATCAAGATCTAGACTTGATCAGGAGCTCTCTGGAGCTCTCGGTGTGTTGTGTGAGGGCATGCCGTACTTGCCGGTAGGCGGTTAATGCGGACTGTGTTATGAGATGACATCACTTAGAGAGAGTAACAGAGAAAAGGTAGAAGAGTGTTCTGAGAAGTGCGTCCTGTGGATGCTTCTCTCTCTGGCATGTACTTTGGACTTCATCAAATTGAAACGCAGAAATTCAAAACAGGTTCACTTTAAGTACCAGATTGAATTCTGGGTTATTACACACTGACTCACTGTTGACTTACTGTGTTCGAGTGTACGATGGGCACACTTTGCAATTTATTTTTCCCAGCTTCAGTTGATCCCAGACTTTAGACATTTGCTGTCACTTCCTCAGGCCTGACTCTCCCTCTCTCTTGGCCATGCTGGCCGATTTTGTTTTTAGTCAGTGCTATCAGATTATGTCTTTACACCATGAGCTCTCAGCATAGGCTTGTTGTGCAACAGTCATGACCATCTGTGTGAAACACAGTGAGTTGGATATAGTTATATAGATTAAAAGCAAAGTTGAAATATGGATACAAAAGCTTGTAACTCCTGTAACAATAACATGGCATCTGTTTAGGAGGAAAATCCCACACCTGAATAATATAAGCCAATCGGTGAGCGGGAAAAGCTCCACCTCATGGTGTAGATATGCAGTAGCTAGAACAAAAAGCTAGAGCAAAAAATACATATCATTTTTGTGCAGTGTTTGAACCACACGCTGTACAAGCTCAGCATGTATCAGTGTGTACATACATTGGTTTACCAAATATCATGGAATGGCAGTATGTACACTGATCATGAATCGCTGGGGATGACTTGGGAACGCCCATAACGGTATACGCTATGAGGTGTTATGTTGTCAGTCAGGCTGAACACAGGCCAGCATGCCCATAGCAAGCCACATGTGTGGCTTTGAGTTCAGAGCAATCATGATCTCTCATAATCAACATCTCCTCATAAACATGCAGTAATAATAATTCAGACTTCATATTATGTCAAAATGGAGATATAAAGAAGTGAGTGCAGTGCAGATACCGTGGCATATAGGTAGGCGGAATTCTTCACCAACGCAGTTGCTGCGAATTCATTTTACAAGTGGTTCCCTCTCAGACATATGGACAGAGTTACCACTTGAATTCCCTCCATGGCTCTGCAGTATTGAGCCACTGTTGGATTAGCTGTAGTTTCCAGTGCAGCGTATATTTATTATTGACAAATCTCTGTGTGGCTTTCCACCATTAAATGTGCCTGTTTGTAAGGCTGTAATGACGCAGTGCTTGATGCACATTGTCACGTCTTTGCGGCACCATGATATCACCATGCATCCTCACATTCTCCCCCACTATGATATATGCACACATAGGCTCTGGGTCCACTACAGATTTACTCCAAACCATTCAGGTCACTAAGCTCTTCTCAAGCTCTTCGTCCCGTTCGCTAAATTTGGCAGGGCTTTGAAAGCTGTCGGAATATTTTCCCATCTAACCGTGAGGCCAAGAGTTTAGTGTGGTAAGGGTTTAAATAGTGGAGTGTGTACCTGGTGATGCCTGTAATGAGTGAGAGAAAACAAACTACGGCAGGTAATTCTAGCTCTGAATCCCGGCCGTAACTTATCAGCCTGTCGGATTCACATTTTTTACAAGCATTGGCTGTAAATGTGGCTTCATGCGCAAATACAATCAAACGAGACATAATCATATCCAGACATTTCCAGTGTAAAAGCACCAGCGGTGGTCAGAACGGAGAACAGGCAGCGGCCATGAGATCACAGAAAAGATGCTCCCTCTAGTGCTTCACTGTATAAGCCATGGTGGAGAGTAACACAGAGCAGGTGCCCAAGGACCTTTCGATGCTCGGCTTTACCCTAAGCAGTGCAACAACACAGTGTACAGTATACGCTGCTTCAGATGCTGTTTTGCATGGATGGTGTTGATGGATGACACATTAGTAAACACAGAATTCGCAGGAGGATTGAGGATATGTGTTGGGAAAGGCTCCTCTTTACTCAAAATTGCTCCCACCCGCTTTGTACTTCGAAGTGAATACAGTCTGATTGAAAGCGTTACGAACAGCAGTTAAATAGCTATGGTGGTGTAATAAACTCGTGCGGCATTCCATTACGTTTTCCAGACAGATTCTGCATCTGCTAGTGGAATGTCAGGTTCCATGATCCTGGAATTTCTGATTTATGGAGTAGTCCGTCTTTTTGAAGCAAACCTTTCTATAGAATTTTTTTATTATTTTTAAATTTTCTTTGGATTGACTCAGGACACCTAGGCTGAGCGCTGGTGTATATAGGTGTGCACAAGCCTGCATCAGAGATGGTTCACATGATGGATAACATTCCTCACTCTCTCAAACATCCTCATGCATCTACGGTTAAGTAGGAAGTCATAATAGCATACCTGTTTGAGTTATTCTTCCTGGGAGGTAACTGTGTTGCAATAGAGTGCCTGCAGATGAAAGCCAGGTACAGGAGCTCTGGGGGATCCTCGTAGGTTGACTGATGTAGCTGTAGGCAAATATCTGTTTTGTTTTTTTTCTTCCTCAGATGAGGCTGAATTGTGGCCTGACTGTTTTTTCCTCAAGGCAGTCCTGTATGCATTAGCGACAGATTGAGTTCTGCCTCTTTCCTGGGGAAATGATTCTGGAAGCCTTGGGATCCATGTGCTCAGTGACCTCAGTCAAGTCTTGTGGTCTCATCTGCTTCTTTTTTCCCTCCTTTGTTCAGCAGAGGTGAGGCTGCGGTTTCCAGACGAAACATATGAAGCAGGAGCTTCAGTGTGCTTTTTCACATGTGCACAGTAAAACGGGTTATGACGGAGGGCCACAGGTGTACAGGCACCGAGGTTCTGTATGTCATTTATAGCGCTCCATGTCTGTATCATTTTATTCGCGGTAGGGAAATATAATGGGACAAAAATCGACTGGGCAGTGAACTGCTTTATACTGAAAGACGAGAAGGTCTTGCTCTGAAATGACACAGTGTTCTTCTGCAACGGTCCATCTAAAGCTGAGACAGTATGTGAAATTAAATAATTAGTTATTTGGAAATTCCTGTCTTTGTAAACACAAACAATAACAAGATTTTTAATGTGGGAGAATGACAAGAGGCATGTGCAACAAGACCCCAATCAACCAAACCAAGAGGAACAAAAAGGGGTATGTACAAACGCAGTATATACATGCACCATAGACAAACTCTATCCAGGGATGGCCGAGGCCAAAATAAAGCTCAAGCGCCACACTAGCTTCAAACCCAAATATAACTAACCCAACCAAGCCAATGAACCACTGGGATTTAACCTTACTCCCTAACAAACCAAAACAGGAAGAAAAACAATGTACACAATCAAAATGGCACTCGAACCCACTTCCGCCAAGGGTGAAGAAAGTATTTACAGTCAGGAACAAGGAGCCGCCAGCGTTGAAACCAGCTGCAAGCTTTGGAACTAGGACACGCTGGCTATACAAGATGGCAGTCAGCAGATGGAAGCCTGAGCAGGGTCTTCTTCCCTTCGTTAGTTTTAAATATAAGTTTAAACTACACATTGTAATAGGACATTAAATCTGAATCAGTTGATGCAGTCACGCTTGGGTGTAAAAGGAGCATATGGCAAAGCCCTAGAGACCTACAAATCTCTCTCAGAAAACAATGCTCCTCATTAAGCGACTATAGACTTAGGTATTTCTCCAATCAATGGCGCATAATCATAAATATCAGAATGTTCAGGAATGTTTTTAGTTGCAATCAATTGTTAAATGTTTATTTGCTTTGGTATATAGCTTGGGTTACTTGTGGTAGTGTAGTATTAACAGGGCTAGGGGTGTTAGCATGAGATTAGCTATGTTGACTAGCTCAAACTCATCTTTCTGTTTAAGGGAAATAGGCTAATTAGGCAAAACACTTTATTAATGTAGCAAAATTGTTACATTTACCTCTTATTTTACATAATATTATAGTATGTGCCAAAGATGTGGCTGAAAATTGCTGAAAATCTATGTTTTCTGACAAGTCCCAAAACACCAAAGTTTTAAGGTGTCTGCTTATCGGGGTCCCGATTCCCTTGGGCGGGCCTAACACAACAATGGAAAATGTGATTTGTATGCAGTAAAAAATGTTATGGAAGTAACAAACCATTGGATTGGATGAAGTAATGGATGGCAGAATATGTTTTCCTTTTTTTGTAAATTGACATCAAAGTTGAAAGTGGGTTTAAAGAGTGCATGGGCCTAATGGGAACACTTACCCTACTTGACTTGACTAGAAACCCAGAGAAGTCTTTGTGCATGTAGGGCCAAGAGTAAAACCACCGCTGAATGTCCATGTCCTGAGTAACGTTCAGTTCCTCAGAGGGCACTGCAATAAAAACAGCATACTTGTGTGATGGGTTTCACCACATGGTCCACCACCAGCCTTCATCAGTAAACACCTTTCTTGGCACCTACAAATAAGGTCGTCCTCAGTGGTTAGATATTCCATTTAAATGTGTGCTCTGGTCTGACGAGTCAACCTTTTACTCTGATGTAAGTGGAAATAATGGGTCTTGCGTTTAGAAGTTCCATAAAGCCACCATGTGTGTAGAAGGCTATATGCACTTTAAGGAACAACATATGCTGAATGAGTCTGTGCTTATTTCACCATGGCAGTGTAGCGGCTGTCCGACGAGGAGGGAAGAAAAAGTGGATATGACTTTGTTATACAGTAGTTTATTACATGTACTTTATCAATTTACTAGGTGGTTTCAACCACTTTTGCTAAGTAGCTTTAAGTTCACCAAACTGGATTTCTCCCAAGTTTGACATCTTCCAGTGTGTGGTAACTATGAGCTTGCAAAAGTAGCTTCCCCAACACCCTGAATATAACACAGTGGTCAACATGCTGTGTTTGGAATGTGTTTCAAATCAATACCGTTCATAGGGTACTTCCTAAAGAATCTGAATTTGTGCTGTTTATTACATATGCATATGTAAATATGCAAATCTCTACTTTCCTATTCCATTAGCATATATATGTATATATACTGTGCCAGTGTTTGGGGATTGAAGCTTTGTTTGAAGTGAGGGACGAAGTAGGAATTAGTTAAAGTTCTTGCAGTGTTAAGAGTGATATTGTTACAGCAATCAGGGAAGAAACTTGAGACTTCTGGGCTCGAATTCACAAATTTTCCCACAGCAGGAAGGTGGATCTTGGATCGAATTCCTCTGTTTTTTAGGACTGCTTTGCAGGCATGATCAGCACTCCTGCTCTGAGAAAACACAGTGAGTAGGAGTGTGAAAATGAGCTGTGGCACATACGTTGCAATGCGAAACTGTGAGATGATATCAGCTGCGTTCTGTTAATTAGGCTGTCTAATGCAGTGGCCTTGTTTGAGCATTAAAGGTGGCGGTTAGCTTAACCCTCACCAGCACATTTACTGTCAGTGGAAACACTCACTGAGCATGCGCAGTACACACCGTAAGTGATCTGTAAGATCTGAGAGCCAAAGTTTACCTTTATACACTTTACATTACTGGTGTAATGTATTAAACCGTACAAAAACTAATTCCAGACATGGTCTAGTAAAGCAAATACCGTCCACCCATCCTAGAAGCCCAAAGAGACCCAGAACGACCTCGTAAAATGACGGCATGCCCTGCAGAGCTGCAGAGCTATTCTATATATTTGTAACATCACCTATTTTTAGTGGTTGGTGTAGCTCAGTGGGTAACACCACTACTCAGGGTACCACCTCTACGTGTGGGAGACTGGGGTTCGAATCCCAGTCTGGGTGACTATGCTCTGCTACACCAATAAGAGTCCTTGGGCAAGACTCCTAACACTACTTTGGCCCACCTGTAATAGAATTAACCTTGGAAGTCACTCTGGATAAGAGCGTCAGCTAAATGCCATAAATGCCATGTAAATGTAAATGTTATTATTAACTGGATCTCAATATTTTGGGCTGAAAAAGTGGTGGTAGTTTAGCTCCTGGTCCACAGAACCTCAATCAGTCAGAACATTTTCTTCCTCTTCATATGAACCAGTTAATCGATTATTAGATATTATATAATACACATAAACAATCAACTCACTAAATATATATTTTTGTACAGTCTAATAACGTGGATGCACATGGAAGAGTAATAATGGAACCTTGCTTGTCAGCCTCATTACCATTGTTTTGAAGACGTTGTGAAGGAATATTCTTAGAAATAAATAAATAAATACCTTTTTTTATTATTGTTTTTTAATTTTTATTTTTTTTTACCCTTTTTTTTTTTTTTTTTTTTTAAGGCCTCTACAGCATACACACTTTTTCCAGTGTATGAATGATTCGGAGTGGATCCTGTTTATTTTATGACTTTTTTTTTCTCGGTTTGGCCAGACACCCCTCTCAGTAATCACTGTGTCAACAGCAAGGTCTGTTCTGCTGTCTGTGTAGTGCTTACTAATGACCTAACAGAACCAACAGTGTTTAATGTCCAAAACATTTCTTAGGGATGTGAAGGACTGAAGAAGGTGTTGTGGTGGCAGTGATGTGTTCATTGCTTCTGATCTTCACACGTCAGGGTAAAACTTGTGTACACCTGCAGTAAAATGGTGGACAAAAAATAAATAAATAAATAAAGCTGCTCATTAGTAACTCATTAGTAAATAAGTTAACCCAATATTTTCTTGTCCTCTGCCAGATTTCCATCTTGCGTGCTGCTGTTATAAACTATTAAAGCTTATTTTACTTGAACATTTTTTTCCCTCCAGCCTAGGTTTTCACCAGTAGCACCATTAAGATAAATTTTTTTTCTATCCTCCTCATGTATAAAAATAGATTCATCCATTTCAAACAGCATAACCATCACTGCCCACATACAGCCCTGAAAATAAACCAGAGACCACCCCAGTTCCTTCTTAAACTAGCATCTCCGCATGTACAGCAGGTTCTCAGTGAGGAACCGAAGGTTAGGTTCTAGCTGTACTGGCAGATACAGTGAGCGTCTGGTTTATAAGAACAAGGTCCAGCAGCAAACACACAGGACAACACAGCTACAGACTGGCAGAGGGCCCACTCTCTTCTGCCCGTGATGAGCGCCACCTCATTCCAATGCCCCTTACCCACCGTAAGATGACGAGATTTGGTGATGAATGTTTATAATGAGTAACTTGATGCCGATGCTTTCAAGACAGTGGCAGCTGTGGGTGAAAGAGAGCTGATTGAGAGAGATGACTCCTTTGGAGCAGCACTAAGTAACGTAGTGCTGATATAGTATAACAATGGTTGGTGTAGTGTACTGGGTAACACCTCCAATACTCTAGACTGGGGTTTGATTCCTTACCCAGGCAAACGCACCCTTTACCAATATGAGTCCGTGGGCAAGACTCCTAATGCTACCTTTGACTACCTGTGTAAGACATGATCAGATCAGAAGCTACATTATAGTGGAGTTACTGAATATGTAGAAAGCAATGGAATACGCAAAACCTGGAATAGTCATTTAAAAGTCAGAGCTGGGTTTCAGCTGTATCACCCTGTTCCATACGTCTTTATGTATTAATGTCTCACACAGGCTCGAAAGGAAGGTCCAATCTACTACACTTTAGTTGCACCGGGTTATTTAATATAGCCCCGAACTTTGCTTTAAGCTTGTCAAAGAAAAAAGAGTAAAAAAGATGAGAAGAGTAATAATGGGACCTTGCTCGTCCGCCTCATTACCATTATTTTAATGATATTTTATATTTACATCGGCTCGATGTGGGAAATCAACATTATGCTGATGAATATATGATGACCATAGTATATAACTTACCCATATGCTCTGAAGACACGTTTTGACAGACTCACCTACTTTTGGAGGTTTAAAGCACAAACAACTCTACAAAATGTTCTTCCATGTGTTATGTGCATTTGCATGTTGCCATCAGAGAGGTGTCCAAATTCCGGACTCCTACAAAGCGTTGTCAAACATCTGGCTAAATATTAAATGATATGTACGTACAATGTTCAGCTCCCCTTGACAGTTGAAACAGATTTGCAATTTTACATCAGCACAGAGGAAAGAACAGAAGTGTCAGGAAATATACACATAATAAATAAGATCTATATACAAAAAGTACAGAAAAATATAAATAAAATATTAAAAAATTAAATCCAGAAGACAGGATTATGCTACGCAGTTTTATTGCGTATAGTAGAAATAGAAATAGACTACTGAGTTTTACTGCACATAGTAGAAATAAAAATAGACTACTGAGTTTTACTGCACATAGTAGAAATAGAAATAGACTACTGAGTTTTACTGCACATTGTAGAAATAGAAATAGACTACTGAGTTTTACTGCACATAGAAATAGAAATAGGCTACTGAGTTTTACTGCACATAGTAGAAATAGAAATAGACTACTGAGTTTTACTGCACATAGTAGAAATAGAAATAGACTACTGAGTTTTATTGCACATAGTAGAAATAGAAATAGACTACTGAGTTTACTGCACATAGTAGAAATAGAAATAGACTACTGAGTTTTACTGCACATAGTAGAAATAGAAATAGACTACTGAGTTTTATTGCACATAGTAGAAATAGAAATAGACTACTGAGTTTTATTGCACATAGTAGAACTAGAAATAGACTACTGAGTTTACTGCACAGTAGAAATAGAAATAGACTACTGAGTTTACTGCACATAGTAGAAATAGAAATAGACTACTGAGTTTTACTGCACATAGTAGAATTGTAAAAGATTATTGGAAACAGTAGGTTATAACGAGTGTGGTGGGCTACCAACAGAGCAAGACCCCTAAAGTCTCTGTTGAGTTTGCCGTAGTGCAACACACTGAGTAGCCATATGACGTTTCTTCCCCAGGTGGGAGCTATGAGCAAGATTAGCAACAACCCTGAATCTACACCAGCAGGAGCTCATATGAACTTTAACAGTAGAGGGGAACCCGTTATCATTACCACAGTTAACACATTAACTGTTACTTGGCATTATATGTTCAATACACGGTGTAATCAATCATCTTAAACCTTTAACTAGAGCTTGTCTTGTTAATTCTAATTTACTTTTCCACCCCAAGCAGTGGTTTCTGAGAAACTCAGACTCTTAAAGTGGTTATCAGGTTACATAATACAAGAAGGAGACCCTTATTATACTAACCACACACTGCCCAGATAACTCCTAGCCTTCTTTCATAGGCACTTGAAAAATAATTAAACGCATAAAACCGTTGGAATGTCAAAACATCTCATATTTCTTGTACAGGACTCGGGTTGTTTTCTTGAAAGGCAGCTCTGCTGATTTCAACAAAGACACAGTCGAATGGATCCGTCTCACCCAGAAAACCTTACGAAAACATACTCACTCAAATTGGACGCGAGTCAAGATGCAATGTAAATCAATACACGACCGCAGCAGAGTTTTAGGTGCGCAGCTGAGTAAGGCCGGAGCCAACCGCCTTTAGGTTCAGAATCACTTTTCCAAATGCTGACCGCAGTCCTGTTGTCTTTGTTAAGAGGTTACTAGTTGCTGGAACAGGCGTTTTTAGGAAATCAGGGTCAAATGCTTTTCCTTATAGTCACACGCTGAATAATCACAGGATGAAAAATACGGTAAGCCAAGTTTTGACGACCCAGTTGCAGAAGCCCTGTGAAGCTGCAGCAAGGCGGCGGGTAGCAGTATGTGGAAACTGAAACGTCAGTAAACATGTAGAATTTAAGACGTAATGGAAATATTCCATAAAATGACTTTTAACCAGCAGTTGTGTCTATTAGCACGTAACCCATAAAGGATGAAGCCTCCATACCAGGTGGTGGACTGATGATTATATATGGAGATGATCTTCTAGATCAGTTTCATGACAGCATCACCACAGAAACTAGTTTGAGGAGGAACTTTAAATAGGACTCATAACAATCTTAAACTCTAGACTGCCTACCATAGAGGTCTTGGAGTACATTTTTTGCTGAACCATTTAATACTAGAAATCCAAGTGCACTGCTGGAAAGACAGTATATTAGTATATTCCATATTTTGTTGAAAGAATGCACGAGGGAGGAGAAGTCTAATGGCAAACAGAAAAGGGTTAATCAAAACAAGGTGGAGAGTTGTTTTTCTGTGTTTAAGCAAACCACAACTTTCCCTGTAGAAAAATGCCACTGTGGGAAGCTCAAGAACAAACATCTAGGCTTGGATTTCTCTCTGACAAGCTTAAAGCAAAGTTTGGGGCTCCATTGAAAACCCAGTACTGTTGCAAAGATCCTACTTGATCTAGACTTAGACTTAAATGTCCTCTATCTGATCTGGAGTTTGGTATAAAACAGAACTGAGGAATTCTGGTCCAACACAAACCCAGAACCTGTACCACTAGAGACACTGAACATTTTGAGGTGGTCTCTTAAATTTTTCCAGAGCTGTATTTCCATCTGCCCTTAACGTTGGCATAGAGGTTGAGCCATACATTCACCAGAGTAATTTGGTAAAAATGGAGCAGGTCATAATGATGTACCTCCACAACTTTCCCTGTAGAACAGTGCCACTGTGGGAAGCTTAAGAACAAACATCTAGGCCTGGATTTCTCTCTGACAAGCTTAAAGCAAAGTTTGGGGCTCCATTGAAAACCCAGGACTGTTGCACCTTTAAAAAAAATAAAAGATCCTACTTGATCTAGACCTAGACTTACATGTCCTATATCTGATCTGGAGTTTGGGAGGCAGGTTTCCAATAGTGTAGAGAATAAAACAGAACTGAGGAAATCTGGTCCAACACAAACCCAGAACCTGTACCACTAGAGACACTGAACATTTTGAGGTGGTCTCTTAAATTTTTCCAGAGCTGTATTTCCATCTGCCCTTAACGTTGGCATGGCGGTTGAGCCATACATTCAATTTGGTAAAAATGGAGCAGGTCATAATGATGTACCTCCACAACTTTCCCTGTAGAAAAATGCCACTGTGGGAAGCTTATGAACAAACATCTAGGCTTGGTTTTTTCTCTGCCAAGCTTTAAGCAAAGTTTGGGGCTCCATTGAAAACCCAGGACTGTTAAAAAAAAAAACCTTAAAAAAAAAGATCCTACTTGATCTAGACTTAGGGTTGAATGTCCTATAGTAGATGGCATACAATTTGTTCAGGTTTGTTGTGGCTGAAACAGTAGTCGTCTCTTTCCCCCGGTGTTAATATCCATCCTGTGCCTATGAAACTTTCCACTGCACGTTCGGTGGATCCTCTGTTGCGGGTTAAAAAGTAGCTGCCACTATGAGATTTACTTTGGGGCTGGAAAAGACTCGACTGGGTCTACCGCTAAATGTGGCGGCTTTGAAGAACATACACACTCCCCAGAGGTGTTTTGCCTGGCTGAGGCGCTTAAACGGTTGTTTGAGTCTCTGACCCGTTATGTGAGAGCTTTAAACCATGCAAATAAATGTTTCCTGGCAAGCTTTGGCTTGAAAACCCAGGACTTATGGAACAAAAAGCAAAGTTTGGGGCTCCATTAAAACCCAGTAAAAGATCCTACTTGATCTAGACTTAGACTTAAATGTCCTCTATATCTGGAGTTTGGTAATAAAACAGAACTGAGGAATTCTGGTCCAACACAAACCCAGAAACTGTACCACTAGAGAGACTGAACATTTTGAGGTGGTCTCAAATTTTTCCAGAGCTGTATTTCCATCTGCCCTTAACGTTGGCATAGAGGTTGAGCCATACATTCACCAGAGTAATTTGGTAAAAATGGAGCAGGTCATAATGATGTACCTCCACAACTTTCCCTGTAGAAAAATGCCACTGTGGGAAGCTTAAGAACGAACATCTAGGCTTGGATTTCTCTCTGACAAGCTTAAAGCAAAGTTTGGGGCTCCATTGAAAACCCAGGACTGTTGCACCTTTAAAAAAAGATCCTACTTGATCTAGACCTAGACTTAAATGTCCTATATCTGATCTGGAGTTTGGGAGGCAGGTTTCCAGTAGTGTAGAGAATAAAACAGAACTGAGGAAATCTGGTACAAACCCAGAACCTGTACCACTAGAGACACTGAACATTTTGAGGTGGTCTCTTAAATTTTTCCAGAGCTGTATTTCCATCTGCCCTTAACGTTGGCATGGCGGTTGAGCCATACATTCAATTTGGTAAAAATGGAGCAGGTCATAATGATGTACCTCCACAACTTTCCCTGTAGAAAAATGCCACTGTGGGAAGCTTATGAACAAACATCTAGGCTTGGATTTCTCTCTGACAAGCTTAAAGCAAAGTTTGGGGCTCCATTGAAAACCCAGGACTGTTGCACCTTTAAAAAAAGATCCTACTTGATCTAGACTTAGGGTTAAATGTCCTATAGTAGATGGCATACAATTTGTTCAGGTTTGTTGTGGCTGAAACAGTAGTCGTCTCTTTCCCCCGGTGTTAATATCCATCCTGTGCCTATGAAACCATGCCCTGCACGTTCGGTGGATTCTGTGCGGGTTAAAAAGTAGCTGCTTATAATGTCACGATATGAGATTTACTTTGGCGTGGAGAAAGACTCGACTGGGTTACCGCTAAATGTGGCGGCTTTGAAGAATTTATTTACATACAACTCCCCCAGGTGTTTGCCTGGCTGAGAGCGCTTAAACGGTCCAAACCTGTTGTGAGTTTCTGGAGACACCGGTATGTGAGACGTGGCAGCAGCAGTCCAGGCCAACCTGCAGATTTGTTCCATATGTTTCCTGAGCGAAGTTTCTTTCGCTGTTCCCTCGTAGTCCAACCCTCCACCCCCTTTATGTCTGTCTGCGCTACCCAGACTGGCCAAATTGTGATGAAGAGAAGAAAATTGATGCATTGGAAAAGCTGCTTCTTTTTTTTTCCCTCAGACAATCAAAGTGGACGCTGCATTATGGTGGAAAAATGGGGGCTCCCAGTTCTGGCCCTTAGCTGTGAGCAGGCAAACGTCTATTTGTAATAATGGAATTATTCAGTAGTGTTATCTTAGGAATAAGACATCTACAACATTGTTCCAGTTCAGTAAGGAATGTTTTTTAAAGAAGGCAAGAGAAGCCTTTGTGCATGTCCCCCTGGCAGGGAAGACGAAAGTGCAAGATGAAATAACAGTTCTTCCATTAGATGGCTTTGTACTTGGTTTTAAGAGGGAAGGAAAGAACCGTGAACAGTGGAAATCACATTTTAAGTGATGCTCTGAATTTACAGCTCTGAGCACAAAACGCTAATAAGCATTTATTTCTTTAATATTATAATATTTGAATAAATACAAATAAATAAGTTTCATGTGGTTTGGTGTGTTTTGACTTAAACCCTTTTTCAAAGCTCTTCTTGAGGAAATCCAGTATTCAGTTACTATGCACTACTGTACTATTGATCTATCTAGTCAATCCCCAATTCAATTTGCTTAGGTGCAGCTCATGGAATTTAACCAGTTTGTACCATGCCTGGAAATTAGAAACCTAGCCTGTGTTCTTCCAACCCACGTAACTTTTTTTTACAACCCAGAATCTCTTGTTTTACTTTTTGCATGTTTATGTTTATCCTAATATCTTTTAGTGCGTCTACTGCTGAGGAAAAAGGCTTATAAACAAGCTTTTTGCAGCTTCTTGCAATCTTCCAATTTGGACTATAATACTGGTATTCATTGTCAAACAGCAGCTGTGACTACATGGCAGAGTTCCTACGGGCCCTGGAATTTCTGGAATATCATGGAATCTTTAATATGGAAATGAAATAAAAAGTGTTCCGGTCATGGAAAGTCTGGGCCTTTGCTCCGTTTCATCATGGAATAGCTGTAAATTTAGTTTGTAGCTTGTTAAAATCAAGATGTCACGTTTTCACGTTTCCTATTTTGTGTGTGGTGCCGATAGATACACCACCACATCATGGAATCTCGACATCACAGTGTGAAACTGTGACAGTGTGCGTTGTGGAGAACGGGCATTCTATTAATTATATTATCAAATATGACTTCACAGGTCAAACACCAATGTTTATAAACCGTTACCCCTCACTCCATCTCTTCTCCTGCCTCCCAGCTTGCTAGAAAGTTCTGGAACAGCATGATTGTAGCCTTGATTATCCTTCATTCAAACTGTGTTGACTAACATTGTGAGAAAACCAAACCCGCTTTGAGACTGAGCCTACTATTACACTCCTAGTGGTTGTTATGGTTGCTTGCTTTTTGCACGCCTCTATGTTTATCCCCTTCCTGCTTGTCAACACCTGGAAATCCCTTCAGTCAAGATACCGTCTCCTGTACCTGCTGACGAAGCCAAACAAGCCAGGGACAAAATTCTAAATACCTGCACCATGTTTAAGCACGGAAAACATGAACTCTAGTCGATTACCCAGCAAACACAGCACTGTCTCAACATGATCTATTACAACGTCGCCATGACGTCTGCTAAAAGTTGAACGAGGGTGTCGCAACTTCATGACTGAGTACCATTGCCATACATGTCTGAATTCTATAGGGTTCCCTACACAACGTAACGCAGCGTATATAGGAGGTTTTGACGACGTACTGATAAGATTGCTGACGTTGCAGCCTGTTAGAGGTTTGTCAGATACCAGATACGCCTGTCTGGTCAATGCGACAACATTACGGGCACCAGAACAATGGGGTGTCACCACATAATCATGTTTGCTGGGTAAAGCTTACAGATTGATGGGTTTTCAATACCGTGGTTGCGAGTTGTCTGCTCAGCAAAAAGGCGGCCTGATTTTTCCATTTGTTTTAGGTCATGGAAATTCAGCTGAGAAAAGTCAGAGAGTTTGACGTTCAGCTTAGACATGGTCACCTAGGGAGCAGGGTGGTCCACCAATGGAGGTACTGAGCTGGTTCTGAAATACTTAGAGTAGGCTTTGTGCCAATTTGAAGATTGAAAAGAATGCATATCAGGATCTGGGTATTAGGACCAATGCTAAATCAGTTTTCATCAGTGGCTAATTAAACACTAGGTCACTCACAGCGTTAACAGCACTTTGCTAGGTTCAACCCTGCTGAATGAAATGTTCCAGATGTGAACTTTAACTTTACATCCAGGTTAGCCATACTACGTTATAGCTGACCTCAAGCTGGATAGCTGAATATCTCCAACATCTATTCTAATAGTTGGTTGATGCTTCCCAAAGTGGCTCCCACAGTTGCTTTGCTGTTGTCAGCAGTTTCCAGTAGTTTCAGAAAGCCTCTCCTCTAGTGGTTACAGCTTTTGATAAGTTGGTGTAAATGTTGGCTACAGATAACAGCCAGTGTTTCAGCAGTCCAGCCTTTGGAGTCTTGAAAAGTCATTGATTGTGATGATTCAGCTCAGTTTTATAAAGCCAGCATTAATCATAGCTCTATTTATAATATCACTGTAGTACATGTTGTCTCTATTAACCTCCAATAAACTACATCCTCAGGGCTTTTCGGTTGAACTGAGTCATGCAGAAAAACCTAATGCTTTGGTCGCCAGACCGTTGTGAAAATCTAAACCAGGAGCTCCATCTGCTGGTCGCTCTACATGTTCTCCATAGCCACAACTCGCACTTGATTGGTTTTAATATATTATATATAATTAATATATAAGATGTTTTAGTGGTTTTGGTGTGTCCACTCTTTACCTTCATTACACTTCTGTTCTTTTCAGGAGACTCATTTCTTAAAGAAACCAGCCACCGCACATCCAAAGTTCAGGCTTGGAAGTTTACCTCTTTTGGGTTTCATGATCCAACAAATCACAATTATAAATTTAGACTCATGGACTAATAAACCTTACTCTCCCTCGCAGGGGTCCACTTTTGGGCCTCTAGGGCCAGTTTCCTTGTCTCAGTGAGGAGCTTTGTGAACCGCTGCACCCCCTTTCAGACCTCCATAGTGTTGAGGCGTCATCTCACAGTGGAAGGGTGGATATTCTTAGGTCTGAGCAAGAGTGCAACTTGATGTTCTCCTCTCTCTTAAAGGTCGTAAGTGCTGTTTATCTGATGGGGTTAGTCTTGTTGATCTACCATGTCTACCAGGTCTTCCAGGTGGTTGTTAGGACTTTATCAGTATCTTCTAATGACGCCAGTTTTGGAGACTCCTGCTATTTCCCCCATACTTTTTCGTTCCTATAGTGAGGCAGTTATCGTATTTCTTATCTCCTGTGAAACATCACCTGAAAATCTCAGAATCAAGTTATATTTGTTTTTATATTTAATACTGTGCAGATTTGAGGATCTTCCATCTTTTTTATGGGCTTATAATTTCCTTTGTTTACTCTTACAATTTTCTGAACAGCTCAGTATTGCGAGCTATACAGCCATGCATCCTGCAATAAGTTTGGTAAAGTTTTCACCAATTTTATGTAAACCAGTTTTTGGCTCTCACCATGTTAAACGTTACGACACAAATGCCCATGTTCAGAAAGTACATTGGGCTTGTAATCAGACACAGACTATTTATTTACGGGGTCTCCTTATTCAGTCAATAGTAACGGGATTATGTTTGGAATGCTCTCAATCAAACTTGCATTTAGATTTAGGTGTGTACATGGGCTTATTTTGTTGTTAGTTATTATTCTATTATTATGAGCTATTATTCAGGTTATTACTGAAATATCAGGCTGCATGCAAACATGGCTATAATTAATCAAAGTGATGTGTGTGTGTGTGTGTGTGTATATATGTGTATATATATATATACGTATGTATTAAGTAATTACCTTTTGGAGTGTTGTTATATACCTTCGCCGCGACTGTCTCAGGAATATGACATTATGGGCACCAGAACAATAGGTTCTCACTACTTAATCATTTTTGCTGTAAAGTTTACAGGTTGATGGGTTTTCAGTACCATGGTTAGGTTTTGTCTAATAATACTTAATAATAATAATAATTATTATTATTATTATTATGAGCCGTTATTCAGGTTAGTAATGAAATAGCAGGCTGTGTGTGTGTGTGTGTGTGTGTGTGTGTGTGTGTGTGTGTGTGTGTGTGTGTGTGTAATAAGTAACTACTAGCGATGCACCAAAATTAAATGTTTTGGGCGAAGGCTGAATACCAAACACAGTTTTTCACAGCATTTCTTAAATTTTGCCACTTCATAAACTAAATAAGCTGATAGCAAGTGGAAGTGTGCCACATCGGGCAAAGATATGACACTGCTGGCCCACTGTCGGCACTGGCAATCTGCTGCGGGCCAAAAATGGCTCACACATACAGCAGAGTTGCCTACTTTTGGCTGAGGCGTGGGCCTGATGTGGTGGGAGAAAAGCTGAGAGACGTTAGGGTGCTCCGGTGTGACTCTCAGTGGAGAAATAACACGATAAAGAGGGTTTTACCCCTTAGCAGGCGGCGCTAACCCTGTAGCTACCAAGCAGAAGTTCTGCTCTGCTTCCCATCCGGGTACCAGAAAAGGTAACAGCGTCATTAAAAACATCACTTTTACTTTTCACTTATTTGGCTGAACACCGAATGTGAGTTTTTATTTATTATTAATTTTTTTTACATTTGTGGTCAAATAATTTTGGTTTCCAGACATTCGGTGCATCCCTGGTAACTAAGACTGTTCTGCCATAACAGTAAACCTGTTGGCTATATGACACTCTCTTGGTGTGCTACGATATCGAACTGTTGGCACTAGAGAAGAATATTTATGTTGGAACTTTCAGCCTAAGAGATTTGTGATGTGGAACTTCTGAATGATAATAATCACACAAACAAAACAACCGGGTAAGATTTATTCATAACATCTGAATTCAAATCTGACAAAAGTCTACAGGTGATAAGATATTGTAATTCCTCTGATGCTCTGAAAAATAACTCAGCAACAGCCTATTGGGGAACAGATG
>JAMWET010004612.1:0-7500 GCA_024036415.1 Prochilodus magdalenae | reverse complement strand
CTGATTGTGGCTTTTATCTGAGTCTGTAAAGATACGGTCTGATGCACCATAGAAGTAATAATAATGAATTCATTTGATTCTTGTGATGGCTGAATTCCGTGTAGATTTATTTCTTTGCTTCTGCAACTTTTGGGGATAAAATAAAATAAATCTATTTCAGTAGGCAGGTCCTTTAACCTTGACATACTGTACTTTCCTTACACCAGGTGGACAATACACAATTCTGACAGTCTGTAGAGTTGGGCTGGCCAAACCTTTTCCTCTTGGGGGGCCAAACTATCCATGTGGTGGGGTTGAAAAGATAGAACACTATACATGTCAGTAGATTCCTAATCAACATTTAAAAACCCTGTCATCTTTATGGACCCCAGGGAGAAATTAGAGTGTTACTGCAGCTTATATACCAGTGAGACACATAGTAAACATAGAAGCTACAAATGTCATACAAAAAAATAAAATAATATATAAGACAATATATATAAAATATATAAAAATATTTATAATATATTAAAAATATTTAATATATAAATAATAAGTATATAAAATTAAATAAAATATGTAAAATATAAAGATGTAATAGAATGGCATAATTGATCATTATAGCTCTGTATGAGCATCTGAACAGGCTAGGAGGGTTAGACAGTGAGCTGTCAATCAAGCTGCTTATTAGCCACGCCCACACAGTTCTCAGATCCGTCTACCTCTAAAATGAAGAAGTGGCTGTTCTTAAAGCGCAAAAGAACAAGGTATATAGCAACACAGATGTGCAGTATGTAGATATATGGGATGAGGTAGTTACATTAACACTACAGTATTAATGTGCTGGTGCCCTATTGCAGAGAACATCATAGAAGAGTTTCCAGTGTGGATGGAAAATGAGCCTGAATGTGATTAAAATGCTTTTAAATTCATGTTTGAAATGAAACCAGACCTTATACAAGGCCATAAAATAACGCCGCTGTGAGAACTAGGCCTCGTAACTTTACAGGAGAAGGAAAGAACGTACTGCACTTTTAACGCTGGTCACTGGAACCAGATTACTCCCGTTTCTTTTCCTCCAGTCGTCATACAGCGTACACACAATGTAAAGCGGAACAGCCAATTAAACAAATGATGTCAAAAATAGAGATAAAGTTTTGTTCCTTTAGTGATCGTGCCGTCTGTGTGTGAGGTTGAGAAGACTGTGTTGCTTTCAGGTGAGCCCAATCAAACGTCCTCATGAGCTGTCTTCGCCCCATGGGCCATTCTATGGACAGGTCTGAACTAGACAGTAAGGCAGATGGAGGGGATCGCTTTTGTGTTTTGACTGAAAATAAGCTCTCTAAATCTCAAAGCTGAAACTGGGCTTGTGAATGCTTTGAGTTGTAAAAAATGAATCCTATGAAAATTATATCACTCTAGAGTGAGTCTGGTGATTTATCAAGATCTCTGATTGCCCTTTTCCTCAATATTGATTTAATTTCTAATTATTGTCTATAAATATTAATAATTATTTTCTAAAAATAAGTTGATTGTTGTTGTGTTGTCACGTGTGCATCATCTGGCTATGTAGTTGAGTCAATTTACCACCTTCATGTTCCTTCAAATCCTGCAGTTCTTGTGATTTAAAAATTGCATTTTTAATAGTGATTTTTATATATATATATATATATATATATATATATATATATATATATATATATATATATATATATAATATATATGGGTGTGGGGGTGTGTGGTGTGTGTGTGTGTGTGGTGTGTGGTGTGTGTTTAATATATATATATATATATATATA
Organism: Prochilodus magdalenae; assembly: GCA_024036415.1. Lineage (NCBI taxonomy): Eukaryota > Metazoa > Chordata > Actinopteri > Characiformes > Prochilodontidae > Prochilodus > Prochilodus magdalenae. The sequence continues at coordinate 5,722 of JAMWET010004612.1, read as the reverse complement.
TACTATATATATATATATATATATAAATAAATAAATCACTTTTGAAAGGAATTGCATTTTTAAAATAGTGATTTATATATATATATATATATATATATATTATTATACACCATATAAATCACTATATATAAATTTATATATTACAAATATATATATTTACAATATATATAAATTTTTGCAATTTTCAACCATTTTTCAATTTTCATTATATATTATATACATTATATATATATATATAAATGAACATTGAAAAATGGTTAAACAATTGCAAAAAAAAAAAAAAAAAATATATATATATATATATATATATATATATATATATATATATATATATATATTAAAATTTTCATTTAAATATATATATATATATAAAATCAATCATTAAATTATTATTTATAATGCATTTTGAAGACATACCTAGAACATTCAGTGAGTGCATGCCTTTGAAGGCCTCCTTCTGGATTCTGGCTATCCTATTATCGTGGATCCTCAGCTCCAGGATGTTCCTTGGCAGATTTTCAGGTATTTGTGTCAGAAGATTATATGACAAGTAGAGAAGCTGGAGTTTGTCCAAGTTTTGGAAAGCCTTCGGATGAATCTTTGATATCCGGTTATTTTGACAAGCAAAAGAGGGCCTGTAAGTAACAGCAATACAGAAAAGAGCAATCCGTTTTAGCGGGGGGCATCGCAAGGCTGTTTTCTTAAAATAATCCCTCTACTAAAACTCATTTCAAAAATATTCACTTTATTTTAATACAAACCAGATTGAGACCGCCGTGGGATTCCGGGTATTAAAGGCAAAATGAGCCTTAATTGTTCTAATTTTGTTGGTGGTGCTGAAGAACACATTACCCTGTGTTCCTCGACCAGTCCTCCCTCGGTGGGGGGAAAAAAAAAAAAAAAAGGAGCTAACTTTCCGTGGAGAGGTTCCAAGGTTTTCCGGCGCTGTACCAAAAAGACTAAAAAAGCTCTCCTAAATTGCTTCGTCATCCATTAAAAAAAACACAAACTCCTGATCTGTCATTCCAGGACTTGGGAGGAGGCCTGACTAGCCTTGGAAACAGGGGTGTGTCGAGTGAGTTTGCTTTGGGGGAGCAAGGCGCTTCCATAGATAGGCAGTCTCCCCCAGGATCGAATGACTGTGGTTGGACCTACTGTACCTTCACAATCTCCAAACTATGGTAAAACAAAACGTTCAGGGAGCCCCGTCAGAACTCCGTCGGTTCCTAATGGCGTTCTGTGTTTAACCATCCCAGCGTGGGAGATTTTTCAGAAGGCTTAAAAAACTCCTCAGACGTCTGTTTACACAACATTAACGACTAGAGGTGGAGCATTTCTACGTCGGCCACTCTCACTTGAGGACCTTGGTTTCCGTTTTGATGGGGGTTGAAGTTACAGAAATTTTTGACAAACTGTCCAGTTTAAATGCGACGTAAATCATACTCTGGTATTCCCTGGCTCTTTTGAACATTTCGTTCTTGTATCCGCACAAGTAAGATATGTGGGGCATCGTTTATTGGACAAGACATTTACTTTGAGGAAATAATACATCCACCACCAAGGAACGGTTCCTCAAGACGGGACTACACATGAAAATGGCATAATCACCGCATTTTCTACCCTGCAATTACACATGATTATGAGTTATGATGTTTGTTGTCTAGTTTTCGACGTATTGTCTTGCCAGGTCATTAGGAAAGCATACTTTTAAAAAACGCGGAGTGTTTCATTCCTACAATATCCCAGCGCATGCTGCAGCCGCGTTTGGGAATAAATGTGTTTGGCCTTACGGAAAACTATAGATTTATTCAGTCCTCTTTGAAATTCGGTCCAATCCTGATTTCCAGTGATGTCATTTGTTCGGGAGGTCGATCATATCTCAGCGTGTCTTTTTGGAATATCCTTCGAAAAGACGAAAAAAAACAAAAAAAAAACAAAATCAACAAAAAAAACAAAAAACAAAAAGGGGACGGACGTCAAACTGGCGAGAGGAGAAGTTGATCTCTCCCCCCGCCGAATGTTTTCAAAACCTTCCCACTTCACAAAGACAAGCATCAAGACCAAAGACAGGAAATATCTGCTACCTAGAATCTGACACGGACCACGAATCTTCTTGGAGGCACTGGGACAGCCGAGAGGGGGCAGTCCTGGATATGAGGGGTTGTCCTCAAAATCGTCATAATCGTCACCAATCCGTCACCAGTCCCCCCCCACCCCCCCCCGGGTCGTCGTCGTCGTCGTCATCATCCCTGTTGCACCTGCTGCATGTTGTCCATGTATCTTCATCAGCTCCATGCTGATCTTGATCGGCTTTGTATGGGTGCTTGGGCAATTTACCAAACAGCAACAGTAAAGGGCGAAGAGGGCCGCAGGAAAGGATAAACGCGTGTTCGATGGTGGAGGTTTATACAGTCTAGGGGTTCACAACGGAGTTCAGGAAGACCTGGAAATGAGGGAGGTGGCCCATATTCAGACAGTTCCAGTCAACCGAACTTTTAAAACGGCACAATCAGTTCTTTCCTTCTTTAACCCACGGGAAGGCCCAAACTGAGGGAGATGGTCCCTTGGGCGAACCCTTGGTAAAGCTTCTGTAGGAAAAAGAAACTGGATCTCCGCACCCTGACATTCCGAAAATCACAAATGCCTTTTCCGTTCCCTCTCTGGGACCCATCCCCCCAGAAACAAAACAGCTTCACTTCAAGGCTCATAAGACTTAAGTGAGCCTGGAAGCTAACCAAGCAATAGACCAACAAACAGCATGTCCCGCCTGTCAGTTCGTCTTTTTATTCAAATTCCATCCACCAACTAAGAACTGTTTCCTATCATCGTTCATTCGCTTTATCATCTATAATACACAACAACACTGGTTCCTTCATCCGTTGTTCATTCCTTTTTATATCCGATCCCACCACCACTGTTTCCTTCATCCGTTCATCTTTCCTTTATTTAATCTTCCATACACCGAACATCGTTCCTTCATCCCCGTTCCCCTCCTTCTAATAAAAAATCCACTCACCAAACACGTTCCTTCCAATCCGTTCCACCACATCCTTTATTAAAATTTAAATCCAATCCTAAAACGACGAACGCGAACACTAGTTCCTTCATCCGTTCACTCCTTTATCCTAAACCAACACACTGTTTCCTTCATATCATGATCCGTTCACTCCTTTACCATACACCAACATATCGTTCCCTTCAAGCCATTTCACATCCTTCATCCATCACGGCAACAGCTGTTCCCCTTCATCCGTTACACACCCCTTTATCACTCACCAACACTGTTCCTTCATCCGTTCACTCCTTTATCCTCACAACACTGTTTTCCTGTCCTCCGTATCACTCCTTTTATTTATCCATCACCACACTGGTTCCTCATCCCTTCACTGTCTTTATCAATAAACAACAACTGTTTCCTAGTCATTCGGATCATTCCTTTATTCCTACAACCAACATCGTCCTTCATCCTTTCCACCCCTTAATAAACTCCATCACCAACCTGGTTTCCTCATCCGTTCATTCCTTATTCTATACACCAACACTGGGTTCCTTCAAACTCCGTTCACTCCCTTTTAATCCATCAGCCAACCACTGTTCCTTCATCCGTTCATTGCCTTTATCTATACACCACATCGTTTCCTATCATCCGTTCACTCCTTTATCCATCACCAAACAAAAAACCAGCCTCTGTTCCTTCCAATCCGTTCACAATCCTTTATTTTCCAAAGTGACACCAAACATCCTTGTTCCCCTTCTTTTTTCCATAGTTCATATTCCTATTTTATCTCTCCAAAAATACACCAACATCGTTCCTTCATCCGGGTCACTCCTTTAATGTTTTTTATCCTTTTAATTTTCCACTAATTTTAATTTTTAATTATCATAAAATAATTATTTTTTCCTCCTTATAATTTATCTCCATGTTACAACCAACGCACTGGTCTTAATCCGTTCCTCCTTTATCCTAAATTCAATCTATACAACAACCAAACAACACGTGTTCCTCTGTTTCATCCGTGTCACTGAAGGTTGATTCCCCTTTAATCCTTAAAATATATAATTTGTTTTAAAGGTTGAATATCCATCAACCCAAAACATCGGTTCCTTCATCCGTCTTCATTAGGTCCTCTCCTTTTAATAATTTCCATCACACACAAACATCGTTAACACCTGGTCATCCCGTTCACTCCTTTTCTCTAATAAACACCAACATCGTTCCTGCTGCTTCCATCGTTCACTCCTTTTATCCATAAAACCACAACAGATCGTTCCTGTCAATCCTTCACTCCATTATCCACCTTACACCAACATCGTGTCTCCTCCTTCATCCTTGCACTTCCTTTTATCATAAATCCTATAAACACCAACATCGTTCCTTATCATCCGTTCACTTGTCCTTTTATCCCCCAATACACCAACGATCCTTTCTTTTGTCCATCATATTCCCCTTTTATATCGTCCATCACCCAACATTGTTCCTTCATCCGTTCATTCATTTATATCTTTATTTCCATACTCCAACACAGTTCCTTCCATCCGTTCATTCATTTATTTCTTCCGCAACCCCATAACTCCAACCTCGTTCCTGCATCCGTTCCACTAAACCGCCGTCCGTTATCTATACACCAACATCGTTCTTGCTTCTCATCCTTCATTCCTTTTACCCATACACCACAACATTATTCCTTCATCCGTTCATTCTTTATCCATAACCCCATTATTCCTCCCTTTGTTCATTCCTCCCTTTTTTTTCAATCAGTACACATGATCCGTCTACCTTCAACAAGCCATTCACTCTTTGAAAAAATTATATCCCCTAACAACCAACAATCCTTTCTCTTTTTCGTTCATTCCTTTATCCATCACCCGAACATTGTTACTATCATCCGTTCATTCCTTTATTGATATCCATTAATCCAACATTATTTCTCCTTACGTTGTTCATTCCCTTCGTTCGCATACACCAACTTTTTTCTTCCTGTTGTACATATCTTTTATCCAATACAGCGAACCCATGAACACCAATGTTATTCTTTCATCTCGTTTATTCCCTTTATTCGTCATCAACGATTATTCCTTCTTCTGTTTTATTCCCTTATCCATACACCAAATATCGCAAAGCTGTTGATTCCATTGTTTTCACAACTTTTAGTTCGTTTGTCAGTTTGTTAGGTTTGTTCGGGACTTCATTTCATCCAGTTAGCACAGCATCTAAATTTTAACAATAATTTGATCATGAATGTTAGCCATTCCGTATGAGCGGCGGAACAGGCTAAGAGTGTTGGACAGTGCAAAAAGCGTCTCAACAATCAAGCTGCTAAATTAGCCACGCTTTGGACGGGCTCCCCACAGTTTTCCTCAGAAATCATCTAATCATTGGGGGGTTTTGCTGAATGTCTGTGTTTTCCTCAAACAGCTTTGGGAGGTTAGAGTAGCATGAACAAGGATTTAACTTTAGTCTTTGATGTCTTGTTGTGTTACAAGATGACTGGAACACACATCACAGCACACAAAGCGTCACATAACTGGTGCCGTGCTAGTATGGTAAATTTGTCTATTTCTGAACATTCCCGAAAATTGGGGCTATCATGTTCTATATGTTAGTAGTATTGGGACCGTCATGCATATGCCTGAGCAGCCCAGATTCCCTCTTTAAAGGCAGAGGAACAAAAACAAGCCCTGTTTTTAGGAAGGAGGTTAGGGGAGTGGAGCTGTAAGGGAA